>BLKR01010931.1:0-42836 GCA_011170035.1 Teleogryllus occipitalis
TCTATTTTACGTACGAATATTACTTTTCTTTACAAAGTTAAATGTGTTATAAAATTTTTGAGACTACCATATTTGTGTAATTTTTGCAGGGAATTTTCCTATGGAATTTTTAGGCAGACATTTTTTAAAATTTTTATTTAAACATTTATTCAGACCAACGTTTCAAATGTCATTGGCCTTCTTCTCCTTCAGGGTCTAAAAATTCCATAGGACCTTACAAAAATTACACAAATATGGTAGTCTCAAAAATTTTATAACAAATTTAACTTTGTAAAGAAAATTATAACCCACAAGGTCCATAAGTGGCGTGTAACATACAGAAATATCAGTGAATGAAACAATTTTAAAATTTATTGTGTTAAAAATAAAATAGAAAATGACACCTCATGATATGAACATTATGATTCAAACTTTTTTTATTTTAATTCATGGATATTTAATTCCATTAAACCCTGAAGAAGAAGGCCAATGGCCTTCAAAACGTTGGTCTAAATAAATGTTAAAATGAAAGTTTTTAAAAATGTCTGCCTAAACATTCCATAGGACCTTACAAAAAATACACGAATATTACTTTTTCCTGCGTCTCAATCAACACCGTTTCCCTGTGCGGCCGCTCAAGTGCCGTCAGCGACACCTCTGCCGCCCACCGCTCGCCCACCGCTCGCCCACCGCTCGCCCACCGCTCGCCCACCGCTCGCCCACCGCTCGCCCACCGCTCGCTCACTTCTCGCCACCGCCACTGCCGCCGCCACCGCCACCCCCACCGCCACCGCCACCGCCGCCGCCGCCGCCACCGCCACCGCCACCGCCACCGCCACCGCCACCGCCACCGCCACCGCCACCGCCACCGCCACCGCCACCGCCACCGCCATCGCCACCGCCATCGCCGCCCCCACCGCCACCGCCACCGCCGCCACCGCCACCGCCACCGCCACCGCCACCGCCACCGCCACCGCCACCGCCACCGCCACCGCCACCGCCACCGCCACCGCCATCGCCACCGCCATCGCCGCCCCCACCGCCACCGCCACCGCCGCCGCCACCGCCACCGCCACCGCCACCGCCACCGCCGCCGTCGTGGTTTTTAGCTCTCTCGGCCGCGGTGGCATAATGGCGGCGGGCACAGCAATATTCGTTGCATTTACGACGGCTGCTATTGCTGACGTGCGCCCGGCGCTCCTTTCAAGGCGACGCGGGCCACCCACACGCTGTGCACCTTGCAGCACCTCGCGCTTCTCGAGGTGCCCCTATTGCTCGCTTTAAGCACGCAAAGCGCTAAGCCAGTGTAACGCTACCGAACACATGCAATTCGTGTTTGCTTACTAACCCGCGAGAAGTCTCTCTGATATTATTAATCCATCTTAGTCCTCATGTTCTTGTTTTTATTTTACTTATCCATTAAAACAGTACTTTGTAAGTAAACAGGCTACTTTGGAATTTGGATTGATTTTCATTCACTTGTTATTCGCAATCTAAAATTCAGTGTAATTCCTTTTAGTAAGAGAGTTCGTATTAACACTTCACTTCCAGCAAGTAATACTTTTTGTAGAATATTCAAAAATGTTCAAGGAGGGCGATCATTCTTGAAGAAATTTGTAATTACATACGATTTTGAGAATTTAATATTACTCTCCCATTCTATTACCTTCCAGCCTCTAATGACGTTAAGATACAGGAAACTTCGTAAAACTATGGAAACACAATAGAAGTGCTTGTGAATTGCTTAAATTATCCACGTAAATTTATCCTTCTTTGTTGCCCGCTTCAATTTTGGTTTATTTTTAATTTGTGTGATTTGGTATTAGTGCAACTGTGAAACAAAATTGTCATTATTAGAGAAAGAATTGTGATATGCAGCAGCAAAATTGCAGAACAAAACCACACAAAATTATTTTCCAACAAGAAGCGCGCATACTGCACAAAACCACAAATAAAATACTCTCACTGCAATAAATTAAATATTTTCACGAAAGCAAGTCTTGACGAATACTTCAGTAACGTAGTGTTGTATATAATACAGTACAACACTTCTTTACTAACCAAGAATACTAAAAACTATTGCTGTTCCATAATTCAATACGTGAATAGCAAATATTTAATGGCGGGCGGCCTCTTTCATGGAGCCTTACTGTCGCATGACGTTAGCGTTGTAAGCAGAGACGCAGAGAGTGCGCAAATTCAGTCGACACGCGAAGAACGAGAATACGCGGAATATTTGCATTTTTCAGTCAAAATCCAAACTGTTTCATTATTTTTGGATTTTTTCGAGTTCCTGAATATCTAAAGAAACCATAAACACCTCGCACATTGCCGGAGACTGGTTAGTTTCTTTCAATTTTTAGGAGCTTTGGAAATTAGTCATATATACGAACTTGCATACTAGCGTATTTCGCGTGTTAAACCTCACCCTCTTCCGTATTATTTCATTTACATATTCAGCTTATAATACATTGTTTTCTTCAAGATCCTCTTATCTTCCGTCAATTGTTCTGTCTCCTCGTAATTGATTACAATACACCATTGTAAATACAAACTATTCTTATTTAAGGTTATTACCGAGCAGAGAGGTACACCGTGTAATTCAATGGCATAGAATATCAAGTAATTAGTTTAATTTCACATACAGTTGCAGGTTCTACAGGCTCTGAACAGCTGGGGTAGAATAGAGAAGCTCGAATCAGCAAAAATGTAATAGAATGTTCAAGAAGATCTCAACATGTAGATTACGGTATGAAAAACGGGCCAAAATTTTAGTTTGTGTGGCCCTAAAACGCTTCGTTCAGTAGTTATTAAACGATATAGATTCAAAAATATAGCCACGTGTTGCGCGCTGCATTTGACAGGAATATTTAGATTCCTTTTTTAAACAACTCCTTCAAATTTTTAAAGTCAAAGGGCAATTCATCACGTCTTCGTGAAATTCTCTTTCTTTAGAGACCTCACTTTTAAAGATTAGTTGCGCGTGAAAGCCGCAAAAGGTATGTATACTAATGAAATAATATAGGAGACGATGCTAATAAAAGATATAGCTGTAAACTCTTATTTAATATCTCTTAGGAAACAATTAAACCGTAAACAGTTCTATCAAATTGCTTTGTCTGTTATGCCACTGATTCACGTAATTAGTGTTACGTTGAAAAAGATGGAAGAGTTTGTGATAATTATTACCATTACACAAAAGCCGTGTACCGCACGCCAGAAGCCGTCGTTATCACATGCCATATCAGCATCAAACCTTGCACCGTGCGATGAAAACACAAATTTCCGGCGCACACTGGGCGCCTTGTGATGTTCCTCCGAGCCGACCGCATCGCGGGCCACCCACACGCCAACCTGCGCCCTCCCCTCCCCTCCCCTCCCCCCGCCGACCCGCGCACCTGAGTGCATGGCATGACCGCGTCGCGTCGCCCGCATTAAGCAGGGTTAATTGCCGCGCGGGCGGAGGGGCGGGGAGGGGAAGGGAGGGGGGCAGGCCGCCCGGTGCGCGGCGCGGCGCCGATTAATTGCAGCCCTGCTCCTCGCGAGTCGCCCCCCCCCCCTTCCCCACCCCGCCCCGCCCCCGCGCTGCCTTGGGTCGCGCTTCGGCTGTGAGTCATCGGCGTCGGCGCTGTTTTCTCATGCCCGAGCGGCACAGCATCCGCCACACGTGGCAGAGAGGCTATTTGTCTCGAGCTGGTGACGCGTGCCTTGAGAGGCGAGGGAAATTGTCTGGAATGTCAAAGGGTATGGAAGAGGACTGGATGTAAGGCATTCACATGTGTAGTTCCGAGTCAACAATTAAAGAAATCAGATGGAATTTTCCATTTGAAATTCTCTATTTTTATCGTTTAAGACAGAGAATAAGAGTATTGAAACAAGACACTATGTTCTGTATCGAAAAAGGTAGTGATACACGTTGCTATATTGTGTGGTAAACTACAAATCACATTCAGAAGCCTATTATCTTTAGATACTCATTGATACATTGATCTTATAATTCGGCAATACTGTTGAATTATTAGCCTCCATTTCCCTATATAAGTCATCAATTACATAGATTATCTTACTTTACAAGAACGAAGCAGTTCAAAGTATTTACTGTCACATCATAGTGCTTTCATTTTCTTCAAGTTGCAGTGTTTCGTACATTTTTGAGCATGTAATTAAAGAATTGATATCTTGCTGCCATTGAATTTAATGAAATGAATTCGAAGAGAGAGAACTTTATTCGTCGGGGTCACAGACAAATTTGTCGGGGACTCGAGTAGGATTGGGTTCGTTCCAAATTGAGCGAATAGAAGTGAATTGTGAGACATTACAAGAAAAAAAAACGATGATTCCAGTCAATTTAAATATATTCGTAGCAGACGTTTCGACCTAAATTGTAAGGCCCTCTTCAGTGTCTGAAAGGTCAATATCGAACAAAAAACACACAAGGACGTGATACCTGTAAATTTCTGAGGTTATGTTACACTATGATGTAATTAAGATTAATATGACCATTCTTACAAGATGGAGATCCACAACAGAGAAGTTAATTAGACAAGAGAGCCAAGTACAGTTTTTAGTAAAATGTAGACGATACGACACCTTTCCTCGTCACCTAGACTATTTAAAATTTAACTTAAGCTTTCATAGTGAAACGGCAAAACGAAAAATGCAACGCCTTATTAACTCTACCAAAAAGAAACTCCTCAATTTAGAGATCGAGGGCGGTCATATTAATCTTAATTACATCATGGTGTAACATAACCACAGAAATTTACAGGTACCACGTCCTTGTTTGTTTTTGTTTTATACTAATAATATTCATGTAATATGTAATGATTGTAACTGATTGGTTGATGTTGCCCTTTCAGACACTGAAGAGGGCCTTACAATTTAGGTCGAAACGTCTGCTACGAATATATTTAAATTGACTGGAGTTGTTTTGTTTTTTTTCTTGTAACGTTTGATTTATCCAGTGAATTGTGAAGGCCCGTTCACAATGCAAACATAAGCATAAGCATGGCGTTAACATAAAAGTTAGGACTACGTCTACAAGTGGACTCATTCACAATGCGTTCGCATAAGCATAACACGTAAGACGTTAACTTAAGAGCTTGCAAGCTTCAAGCTTCTGTGCTTATGCTTATGTCAGACATAAGGAATGAGCCAATCACAGTTCGTTAACTGAAAATCGAGTATCGAAGTCGATTGTGTCGATTCGTGTGCTGCGTCTCATAGCCAATAGAAACTCTTATTTTGCCTGTGTTTATGTTGGACATTGTGAATACGCCAACTCTTCGCTTGTGTTAATGTCTATGTCTATGTGTTATGCTTGTGTTGGTGATTGCATTGTGAATGGGCGTTGAGGGTTGTTCGTGTGTGCGCAGCTTCGCAGCGTGTCGCAGCAGAGCACGCCGTCGAGCGACGAGAGCAACTCGCCCACGGAGCTCAACTCGTACAAGCGGCTGGCCGACAAGCCGCCGCTCATCAAGCGTCTCGCCATGGGGCTGACGGGCGCGGGCGCGGGGGGCGGGGGCGGCCCGGCGTCGGGCTCGGCGTCGGGCGACGACGACTCGCTGCCGCTGGTGGGGCCCTCGGCGGCGGCGGCGGCGGCGGCCGCGGCGGCGCCGGGCAGCCCGGGCTCGCGGCCGCTGTCGGGCGGCTACGTCAACGAGGCGGCGACGGACGGCGGCGACGCGCCCGCCGCCGCCCGCACCGGCCCCGCCTCCGCGCCCAAGCTGCCCCTGCCGCCGCCGCCACCCGCCTCCGCCCCCGACCTCGACGCCTGCTCCACGCTGCGGACGGAGCTGCTGCTCACCAAGCACATAGAGATCGACACGAACCGGTGAGTGCTCTGTCATGCTGGCAGGTCGCGTTTCACGTGCCTGCGAAGGCTATTGCGTATTTCTTTCATGAACAATAAGATTGTTTAAAATACGAAATGCAGTAAAACTTGCCCAATGCGGAATCTCAAGGGACCAGTGTTGTTTGTTGTTGTTTTTTGTTTGTTTGTTTTTTCATATTAGACAAGATTCCGCATTATGCGATGTAAAACTGTAGAATTTACGTTTGGCAGGACCGCGATTGACTCATGTCGACACTAGACAGATTTCCTCATTATACACGTTTCGCATTGAGCAAGTTTTACTGTATATCCTTAAACATGTCATAGATAACATTTTCTTCGTTTCTCTACCTTATCCAGTTTTTGCAAAGGCAAGAACTGCTGCACTTTACGATAAACGGCATAGAATATCTCCAAAGAGAACGAAAGTCCTTGTAAAGAAAAAGCAACATAAAATAATCCTTAAATATGTTTATATGTTTCATTCTCAAAATAAAAATAATGTCAATGTATATTTAAAAGTTAATCATTAGTATTTATCGACATTATTAAAATAATAAACGTATGGAAACAAAATTTCGACAATTTGAAAACTAGTTACGTTCATTTACGTTGCTGTGTGTGAGACTTCGCTTTCGAAACAGCATAAATTAAAGATAACTGTGTGAAATTAATGATCCAAAAGTAATGTATTTGAGCAATGAAAGAGTCTAAACAAGATGATGGTAAATTATTCAACGAATAATATTCTCATCGCAGTGTTTACATATAAGAACTATTAAATCTCATCATTCGTTTTCCATATTCCAAGTATTCAGTATAGAAGAATATCTGAATGTGCAGTGTTCTCTTGCAGTTATAAATGAGTGGCTGTGCGTTGAGATTGTTAAGCGAGTGTGGGGGTGCGCAGGTTGTCGCAGAGCTCTTCAGCGGACACGGCCGAGTTCAAGTCGAAGCGCATCTCGCAGATCAGCTCGTGCAGCTCGGGCTCGTGCCCGGCGCCGCCGCCCGAGGGCGGCACGCCCACGCCGCCGCCGCTGCCCGAGCGCTCCGACTCGCTCAACAACCGCTGCGAGGAGGGCGAGCTGCGCGCCGCGCCCTGGTTCCAGGCGGGCATCCCCAGGTACGGCCTCCACCCGTCAACTACACCGGCAGAAATTACATGACATTTACTATACGACTGTACATGAATTGTAATGTACCTTGTGTATTAAAAGGAGATTAATGTACCTGTACATTCGATTTAATGCGTAAATTAAAATCAATGTAGATTTAATGTATGACTGTTGACTTAACTTACTTGCCAGCATTAAATTTAATTGTTCTCGTACATTAAATTTAATTTACACGTATATTAAATTTAATGTACATGTTCATTAAAGTTACTGTACGTGTACATTAAATTTAATTTACCTACATGATAATTACTTTCATGTGCTTTACATTAAAAGTAATGCAGAAATTTCTGAGAGTTTAATTCAGCCGTTGTCTGGAGGATTTTGGCGGCCGGCTGCTCTGATCGGTTGTTTGCCGTGGTTTCTCCCATCAATACCAGGCGACTGCCGGACCAGTACTCTAAAAAATGGGCTACGGATCGCGAGTGATCTTTTTGTGCTCTTCCTTCTTCTATCCTCTCCCTTTACTTACGCTTACACGTAGTGCACTAACGCGCGTCGGGAGATCTGTCGTGTGTTGGAGCTGGGACAGTGCCCCGCTGGGGGGAGATACATGTTTCTCTTCTGTTGCTTTCTGGAATAGGAAGTGTACCTGCTTTCCCTGTATTGTATTAATTCATCTCGTTTTTCATGAGCAGAATTGTTCTGTACGTGTACGCTTCTCTGTGCCTTAGTATGACATTCAAAGAACTGATAGTGTAATACGCGAACGTTTTTTAATAAATAAAGTGTTTTCTCGAGTTTCTAGTATTTCAGGATGTGCACTTTTACGCGTTATTTCAGGTGTGTGAGCTTTTAGGTTGTAAATGGATTTGCCTTATTTTCCTCAGTCGTACATCCGTTAATGTTCATTATGGAACAAAATTTGAATCTCTTGTGCTCTCTTGCAGTTATACGGCAAGAACTTGGGCGATGGGTGTTGAGATTAACAGTGGTATTGTAATGTTCCGTAATATGAATTCATGCATGGATATGAATACATTTGCGAGACTTCGTTCACTTGTGGATGCGTGAGGGTAGATGCGATGCGCGCGTGTGTTTTCAATGTTGCACTCGCATGTGTAAGCGTATGAGATACTTTTAAAATGCTGCTAGGTATTCTTACCTTCGAGGATTGCGGAATGGTACTTTCAAATAAATTGCATTTTATTTTATTTTCCGTTAAATTCCCCAAATTCCTTTTTCTCTTATAATCTTGTGTCTAACACAATGTTAATATTTCACCTTGCCTATCGTTCGTTTACAAGAGTATTTTTCTTTTTTATTCCCACAGGGAAATAACGTTGGAGGTTTTGGGACAGGAACCCGTTGGAGCATTTATGGTGAGAGAAAGCACCAGTAAGCCTGGCTGTTACGCTTTGTCATTGCGGGTACCACGAGATTTCCAGCCATCAGGAATAGCCCACTATCTCATAATGAGAACCAACAAGGGCTACAAGATCAAGGTAAGGGTAATTTAAGAAAGAAAACTTGTTCATTACAGCCAGTGCTGCTCTCTATTCGAGCATTGAGAAGTCTCGGGAATGGTAAGTGAATGGCGGTGTCATCTGGTGGTTCAATGGAGAACTATCTCGAGAAAATTAAATTATTTATTCTCTTTATTTCAAAAATGTCCTTCGGTGTGAACAATCTCAAAGATAAAAGCTGTGAATTGTTTAACATATGTTAATAATGTATAATTTAGAAAGGTAAGAAAATTTCACTTTATTGAAATTGAAGAGAAGCTATCTTTTTTAAGCGAAAAAATTGCTAGGGTGACAAATTCCCTGGAGCAAGTTAAGCAGTCTCCGGCTTCCAGATTTTTTTTTTTAATCCAAGATTCCAATGATTATTCCCAATGCTTTTTATATTATTGCTCTTTGAAAGATGTTAAAATACATCCCATTTTTTTCATGGATGCTGAAAACTGTTTGCTGCATTGTTGAAACTTGAATCTTAACTCAATCACCTCACTCAAATTTGAAAAGAACACCAAAATAGCTAATCAACCATCATATACCTACAAAAACAATTACCTTAATTGGAACTATTGGAACATTAATGATTCAGCGAAGGCTGCTGGTCCTCTCTGTATTTCCATTTCTTACGTTTACAAAAAAAGGTAGATCAACGTCCCGTCCCGTCCAGTCCCGTCCAGTCCCGTCCAGTCCCGTCCAGTCCCGTCCGGTCCCGTCCGGTCCCGTCCGGTCCCGTCCGGTCCCGTCCCGTCCCGTCCGGTCCCGTCCGGTCCCGTCCGGTCCCGTCCGGTCCCGTCCCGTCCCGTCCCGTCCCGTCCCGGTCCCGTCCCGGTCCCGTCCCGTCCAGTCCAGTCCAGTCCAGTCCAGTCCAGTCCCGTCCCGTCCCGTCCCGTCCCGGTCCAGTCCGGTCCAGTCCGGTCCAGTCCGGTCCAGTCCCCAGTCCAGTCAGTCCGGTCCAGTCCGTCCGTCCAGTCCGGTCCAGTCCAGTCCAGTCCCAGTCCCGGTCCCGTCCGGTCCCGTCCCGTCCCGTCCAGTCCAGTCCCGTCCCGTCCCGTCAGTCCCGTCCCGTCCAGTCCAGTCCCGTCCAGTCCAGTCCCGTCCCGTCCAGTCCAGTCCCGTCCAGTCCAGTCCCGTCCAGTCCAGTCCCGTCCAGTCCAGTCCCGTCCAGTCCAGTCCAGTCCCGTCCAGTCCAGTCCAGTCCAGTCCAGTCCCGTCCAGTCCAGTCCCGTCCAGTCCAGTCCCGTCCAGTCCAGTCCCGTCCAGTCCAGTCCAGTCCCGTCCAGTCCAGTCCCGTCCAGTCCAGTCCCGTCCAGTCCCGTCCAGTCCAGTCCCGTCCCGTCCCGTCCCGTCCAGTCCCGTCCCGTCCCGTCCCGTCCCGTCCCGTCCCGTCACAATTTATAATTTAAAAAATGACTTAACTAGGGGTATGAAAAGTAGGGTTTTCATCCATTTTCCCACAGTCTCAGGTGTTCATCCATTTTTCCTGATCCATTGATCAAATATTAGCTTTAGCACATAAATGTAGCTTCAATATGTGCAAGTTTTTTGACCTCTCATTTGGCTACATGTGGTAAGAGAAGAGTCAGAGATGTGGTATACTGTTTTGTAAGCAATGCATACTAAAAAGTCAAATCTATACTTTGTTTACGGATGCATATGAATTTTCCGTAACTCACAAACTAAATGTCTAGTTTTCTAGAGTTGCTGACCTTGCTTTGTTTGTTTAATTTTATTTATCATTCAATAATATATAGTAAAAGAGCAGGGAAGAAATTCTGGAGCTCAAGAAAACATGTGCAGATTATACGTTTTCCCCATACATCACATATAGTTTTTACTGTTTTAGGACAAAAATTAATCAAATCAAATAAATCAATTGTTTTGGTGTTTCTTTTACTGTTTCAGGGGTTCACAAAGGAGTTTTCAACCTTGACAGCTTTAATCACTCACCACTCAGTAATGCCAGAGTTGCTCCCATGCCCTCTGTCTCTCAGTCGGTATAATCCCAGCTTTGCCAAGTCAGACTCAAATCGTGATTTTGCAGATATAGACTCGGATCCTGATTACAACACACTTGCAGACTTCCGAAAAATGATGGCGGATCTCAATGTTTAGTGCTCACTAGTGCAAAATAGTGCTCTTGTATAAGAAATTTTCAGTGACTCAAAATGGATTTATCATCTCGCACTTGCATTTATAATGCTCGGCAGATCAGCTATTTATTGAAGATACCAGACAATGTTTCTGTGATAAGAAAGATGTCGGTTTACAAAATCAAGTAAAACATGTACTTGTGGACATGCTTAAGGGCATTGGAGTGGTTGACAGATTTTCTGAGTTTGCTTGCTTCACCAGATTATGCCAGTGCATTACATCAAATGGACAATGTTCAGTTTCTAATACTGCTATGAGGAATGAAACTAATGAGATTCAAACATTTTTCAGTGATTTTTTAATTAATTATACCACTGTTTCTATTGTTTTGACAACTTAGAACCCAATTTCTTACATATAGAAAACCTAATTTAAGGATGCTGGACAAATCTTATCATTTTACGTGAATTTGGTTTATTGTTCAAATTGTTTTCTAAGTTATAAGAATTGTTTCTAAAAAATAAGCAAGTGCATTCAATTTCAGCAAGTTTGCTGTAGATTAATTTTAAATGCATTTAGTTGGTTCGACTTTGTCTAAATTTTAAAAGTTATTCTTATTTGAGAACATAAATGCAAAACTTAAAAATGGTATATTTTGACATGAGATACTTTGGTGTTCACATCTGTGAGATGTATATAATATACATGCCCCAGAAATGTTGAAGGTATTTTACTTTGGAGATATGTAAAAGTGCAAACGTAAAATGAAAACTAATGACCCACAGAGCCATGATACGTTGAAGGCTTGTTGTGAAGACAGAAGTAGAAAGCTAGTCATGTGAACTTGAATGTTGTCAATGTTAAAATGCTCTATACAGTGTCTGATAAAATGGCTGAATGTTCTATTCTGAATGCTCCTTCATGAGGAATGCTTTCTCCCCTGTATAAAATTTTAAAACTATATATTTATTATTATGTGTCAATTTTTTGTGTATGAAATATTAACTGTCAAGAAGTACTTGCATTGGGAAAAGTTTTCTATTCTCAAAAGCAGATGACCTATGAAAGAGCTAAACATGAATGTTTCATTTCACTGAAACAACTTTATTGTTAATAACTTAAAACTGTAATAATTTTACATATTTGGGGATACCTTTTTATAACTTAATGTCTCTAAGTCATACACTAAAACAAGTAATAAAGCATGTGATGTGATATGATATGTTTTATGATGTATTCTGATGTTGAATGATGTGTTGCTATTCTTGTCATCATGAATAATTGAGAAATTTGGGAGATAGAAAAAATTTCAGTCAAATATCAAATCAAGTGCCGAAATAAATGTTAAGTTTACATTTTCATTACTTGAGTGGTATTCATATAAAGAGAAACACATAGAAATTTAGGATGGTATATTTTTAAACTTTTAGAGTATAAAGAAAGTAATACAAAAACAAATCCTTTAGATGAATTCTTCATAACCATCTCACTGACCACTAATAGATCTAGAAAAGTCATAATCTCCCTCTTGTGACAGGTTGTTTCTATTGCTGATGGTATGTTAGAACTAGAAAAAAAACAGAAAATGCATATGTTGAGAAAACATTTATGAAGGAAGTGGTTTATATGGTTGGTGTGTATTCCTTTTTAGAACACACTTCATGCCACAAAAATGAATAAATATTTGAAATAAATTAATATTTTGACAGCTCTGGTGAGATAATTTAAATGTTCCTGAGAACATTGAGAATCTGGAAGCTTTGTCTTGTCCCATACATTTATAATTCCCTCAGTTCTCAAAATATTACTATTTTTATCAAATTTTATTCTATGGATGGACATTTTTTACTGTTCAAATATTTTGTTTCCCAATATGCTAATTTGCATTTATTTGTGCATAAACAAAAGGTAAAATATCTAGTTTCTTTTTTCATGTTTCATTTCCATTAAGATTGAAACACATTGAAATGAACTTGTCTCAAATTGTTTTGTGTTGTTTTTATTGCCACAAAAATTGATGTTACACTTCTGCATACTTATTAGGTGTCTAATCATTTCTGTTTGGAAAATTGCAATGTTCTGTTATGAAATATGTTGGAGCTTGCATAAAATGTACATGTTTAACACACTTGAAAAAGAGGTAATGTGTTAAGACCCTAATTTGAAGAGCTAGTCTGTACAGATATTTGTAATGTAAATAGCTTTACTTTGCTTCATGCATTAATGTTTTAAAATTTTAATGTAGCTTTATGTTCATATTGAAACATGTTTTCCCCAATTATGTGCATGTTATTGAAATGTAATTTTCACAGATCTTCCTAAACTCATGTTTATTGTTTTGGACTGAGGGTGAAAATATATATCCTAGTGGCGTTCACTGATGCTAGTCACCCAGGTTATACAAACAAAATTTAATGACACAATGAGACACATTGTTCTGTTGTCTCTATAATATATGTCTTGTATTTCTGAAACATTGTGACACTTTTATTCCCTTACATATTGAATTTGATCACAAAGAATGCAAAATATTCTAATGGTTTCTGAAATTAAAATATAAAAATGCATTCTAAGCTATGTAAAGATTTATAAAATTGTGCACTGAAACCTATCATGATATATAAAACATTCAGTCTCTGATTGTTTCTCCTATGCCCTGATGTGTAAAAGACAATAAAGACACATCAATGTCTTGAAATATGATTCACAAATGGACTAAAATTCTGTTTGGAAACAGACATGTGTACATTTTGTAACTGACTAGACAGAATTTAGAGTTTAGGTATTTGTTCCAAAGATCACAGATAGCTTTGTACACCCTAACATTTAAAAGGATGTGTTTAATTCATAAGACACAAATTTCATATTTAAATTTGTAAAAAGAAAATATATGTCTTGAAATTGTCATCATAACAAACATATTTTTAAAATCAGTTGTCATAAATGTATAAATTCAATATATTGTTGACATATTTTGTGTTACATGTTCAGTGTAGAAAAAAATACGGAAATGAGGTAGGGTCAGTTGTGATCTGCATGATCTGAAAATCAGAATCTGTTGAAGACACAGATATATGCATTTTCCTTCTGAGTGTTTGCAAATTTAGCTTCTAGAATTCATATTGTCAGAAGAATATTATAACTATTCTATTTTGTAACTCAGACTACAAATTTGGTATTGTAACATTGCTGTATGTACTCTGATATAGGACAGTACACAAGAAATACTGTATGTGAGCAATGAAATACTTGATTTCTTAAAATAAACATGAGTTGGTGCTGTGTGATAAATGCTTGATTTAATGCATTTTTTATAATCCTTTATTCTCAATGTGAGTCCTAGTTACAAGAAAAAAAATATATTCCATAGTTAAAAGAAATCCTTTAACACCTTCAGAAAGTAAATAATTATCTGACTAACCCAAGAGAAACCCATTTTTGCTTCCTACAACAACCTTCTTCAACTTTGTTCTGTTTAAATACATATTTTACATAATATCTTCATGGTTTCAGTTTAGATCTTGTAGTACATTTGTAACATATTTTCAGTTTTCTTCACCATTGCAAGATAAGATGCTGAATATAATCTAGATAAGTTGTTGAAAAAAACAACACAATTTTCTAATTGCATCTAGTTTAATGCATTCTGTTATGTCCAAGAGTTCATACTAAATGCCCTTCATGTGGTGTTCATCTTGTGTATTGTAGTTTGTATGTTGAAATTACCTTTCCTCCTCGTTTTCTCAGGTACTCAAAACTTCTGTGGCAAGTTGCAATACAATATGGACAAATTATTCTTAAATACTGTCAAAAAACAGTCAACTGTTTTAACTTTAGAAACTGAATTTGTGTCTGTCTGACAGTTTCTGTGGATTTCTTTTGAACAGTTGGTGATTTTACCATTTCTTTTTCATTAAACTTATACTACTAATACTCATTGTTTTTCCCATATACCCTATCTAAATGTAAGCTAACGAAAGTAAAGGCACGTTAGAGACACAGTTGCATAGATTCCTAAACTGTGCATTGCAACCTGTTTTCCCCTTGTGAAACCTTTTTAGAAATCCAACTAATGGTGCAACAAAATGACACAGACTTTCTTGTACCAATTAGTTTTGTAAATTTCTTTGATGTGGGCTAGCTTTTCAGTTTTGCCCCATCCTCTTTCCAGCTGCCATCTATCACCGCCTAAAGAACACTTTTTCACATTTTCTCAATTTTTTGGTCTCTAAATGATATAATTTTGAGTGGTGAGTTTTGAGATGTGAGCAAATATGACTTTGAGGATATTATAAAAGAGTAAATCCTCATCCTAAGTGCAAATTTTCATTGAAAAATTTGTAGCAATTAAGGCTTGTTTACAAGATAGTGCGTATTGTACTGTTTTAAGATGACATAGAATTCATTTTGTTATATTCATTTGTTTTTGTCAAAAATTACAGAAATGTATTTTTTTTAAATATCTCTCACTCTGTTAATATGGGCATTTCCAGTGATTTGTATACATTAGTGCATTTGTGAGTAAAAATTCTTTAAATTACTTCAAATTAAGTTTTTTCGAAACCACAAAATATTCCTGTGAAAAAGCTTCAAATTTCGTATTTATACTAGAGTGTAAACGATATTTTCTTAAAAACGGCTCCAAATTTTTCAACGAAACTTTCCATATAAGACAAAGTTTTACTCTTCTTTAATATTCTAAAAGAAATATTTCGAATTTACCATTAGGAAAGCGAAAACTGGAGTAAATTAAAAAAATATATTTAGGAAGACGATAGATGGGAGCCACCAGCGAGCCACCATCAGAAAGTTATGTAATGCTGCGGAAAATCGATTCCGAGATTTCAATGGAAATACACGTTTTGGGGTCGCCTGATTCCGAAAAAGTGTTGTTTTTTTCAAACGTCCGTCTGCCTGTCCGTCCGTCTGTGAACACTACTAGCGCCTAAACCACGCGTAGGAGTTTTCTTCAAATTGAAGAAACTCTTGCCAATCTGGCTCCAGTTGAAGTTTTGAAAAACATTCTTTAAATTTTGGGGGTATTCTACTTAAAGCCCCTGAGATATTTTAAAAATTTTCTCGAAATCGGCTTCAAATTTTTTCTTCAACTATTTTCTGATAGAGTAAAATACTCTTACAAATACAAATACACACAAATGCACTAAAAACACTAAAATTCACAAATAAAGTTGCATAAGTCTGATTTTCTTGGTTCCTCCGAATTTTCGAAAATTTAAAAAGTTTGAATTTTTTTCGGCGTCTTCCTACTACCACAAAATTGAAGATAGCGATTTTTCCTTCAAATGAAATTTGTTGTCCATAATTAGTTCTTTCACCAAAGTCATGTACATTTTCTTGAAACTTTTAATCGTTTTCACGCAATATTGCGTGCAATGTTTGCAATTTTTAAAAATTACAGATATTTTTTTCCCGAACGCGGCTCCAATTTTTTTTCTTTTAACTTTTGTTTGGTATAGTGCTAAATGTACTCTATACGATGGCATAAACCCCATATTGCTCACCTCTTTTGTTTTTTCAAAAATTACAAAAAATAAATTTTTTTGACTTGGTCTCTCGCGTCGTTAATATTTACATTAGTGGCAATTTGTTCAAATTATTGCATTTACGAGTACATGTGCTTTAAATAATGTCATACAAACGAGCTCAAATTTCTGAATTTTCAGACACTTTAAAACGCCATTTTCTCAAAAACGGCTCCAAATTTTTTCGTCAAATTTTTCGTACGGAGAGTGATAATTGCACTGTTTAAGATCTAAAATTAATTTTGCTGCATTCTTCTGTTTTTTCAAAAAATACACAAGTAATTTTTGATTCGAAAATGCAAGTATTTGCTTTTGTAGTACCACTAGGTTTTTCTAATTTTAGGATCAGGATTTATCCACTTTTTCGTTACCAGATCCTGGGAAAACAGTTTTTCTGCCAAAAATCCGCTTTTTCCGCCACACGATTACATAACGTTCTCTTCTTACGAAGAACTTCGTAAGGCGAGAAAAAATATTCCTGACCTTAATGAAAGAACTAATTTGGGACAACAAATTTCATTTTGAAGAAAAAATATATATCTTCAATTTTGTAGTTGTAGAAAGACGACAAAAAATTCAAACTTTTGAAATTTTCCAAAATTCAGAGATTACCCTGAAAATTGGACCTATACTACCTTTATAAGTGTACTTCACTCTATTCTCACAAGAAATTTAAAGAAAACATTTGGAGCCGTTTTGAGAAAATTTTGAAAACGTCGCAGGGGCTTCATGTAAAGTAAATTTAAAGAATGTTTTTCAAAATATCAAAGCTTCGACTCGAGCCAGATGGACAGGGGTTTCATCAATTTGGAAAAAATGTTACGTATGGTTTAGGTGCTGGTAGTCTTCACAGTCCGATGGACAGACGGATGGGCGTTTTGCCGTCAATTGATTTTTCGGTATCAAGGACTCACAGAACAGGGATTCTGGCAACACCACTTGTTAGAGGATTTTCCTCCTAATTTAGCATCTGGATTTATCCACTTTATCGTAATCAAATTCTTCTAACGGATAGTGCTAATTGCTATGTTTGATATGACGTTAAGTTCATTTTGGTATATTTTTTCTTTATTTCTAATTTTTAGACATAACTCGTACGCCGTTAATATGCACATTTTCAGGAATTTATGAATACTATTCCATTTGCAAGTTAAAGTGATTTAAATGACTTCCAATGAAGTTTCTCAAAAAGTCAAAAATTTTCTGTGAAAAGGAGCTCCAATTTTCTCATTTACAGTAACGCTATTAACGAATAATTTCATGCCTTGGATCATTGCATTAGACTCCCAAACACTCAATCCACGCTCCGCATCGTCCCCACTGCTCCCCTTCTCGCAATGCTGCCTCCCCCCACTACTTGCACTTTCTCTGTTCTCGCGCCCCGTCCGGCGGCAGAATGCCCACTGAATTCGGCGTTGCGCAAGCCTGCTTTAGATGTTTCAAAATTAGAGAAATGTATTATATATAATGTGACGTTTGGTCCTTTCACCAAACGCCCCAGCCACCCACGCAGCTGCGGCATCAGCGCAACGCATGATTAAGAAGGAAGCATGCCGCTGCAGTCAGAGAGGACGCCATCTAGTATCCGCTGACCACAACTCCGTGCGGTATTTGCCGGGCAAGGTAAACGCGAGGGATCAGTACTGACGCGCTACCTCCCCTCCGCGGAAGGACCGTCGTTTAAATACACCGGACGGCTGACAGGCAGGTCTTTTTGGTTGTGTTAGGTAGTTGGTCATCTGAATACGTGAAGTGGTCAGGAAGGAAAACGCCATCTTGAAAGATTTTTGGAAGTAATTACCGCGGTTAAGTACTCGAGAATTAGCGTGAGATCCGCCAATACGCAGCCATTGAATTAACAGTGAAATTTACGAGTTCGAGCGGAACATGAAATTTGAAGTTACATTGTAAGGAGTAGAGGTAGAATTTTCGAGAGCAGAGATACGTGGATAAGGTGGTGAAAACATTTGCGTTTAAGTTGTGAAACGAATGCGTGCCGAAAGCGACCTCAAGAACAATACGCCGTTAGTTATTCATTACGTACGAGGACTGTGGGCACCCCGGCGTTCAACGAGTTGTGGAATGGGCAGAAAGAACTAGAGGTTGGAATGGCATAGACTTTCTCGTAGTAAAGTTTTCTAATTTCCTTGGTGTGGACTGGCTTTAAGGTCTTGCTCCATTCTCTGGCCAGCTGCCATCTATCGTCACCCAAAGTACATTTTCTTGACTTTTTCTCAACTTTTCGGTTTCTTAATGGTAGAAACGAAATTTAACTTCAAGAATATTAAAGAAAAGTGAAACCTTGTCCTAAATAAAAATTTTCATTAAAAATTATAAGCCGATTTTAAGAAATGGTGATTAAGCTGTTAATGCAAAACTTGAAGCTCTTTTTCACGGGAATCTATTGAGTTTTCAAAAAACTTCATTTGAAGTCATTTGAAGCACTTCCGCTCAAAAATGTAATAATGTACACAAATCGTTGGAAATATGCACATTAACGGCGTGATACATGTTTAAAAAATTACATTTGTGTAAGTTTTGAAAAAAAAGAATACACCAAAATGAACTTTACGTCATATTAAACAGTCGAATTAGAACTATCTATTGGAAAAAATTCAAGAAAGAATTTGGAGCCATTTTTGAGAATGCAGAATTTCGTGCTCATTTTCCCAGAAAACTGTTGAGTTTTCGAGAAACTTTATTTGACATTATTTAAATCACATGTACTCATAAATATAATGTGAAGATATCGCATCTAGTGTAAATATTACCGACGTGAGAGACAAATAAAAAAATGTTTGTACTTTTTGAAAAAATCAAAAGAATAGAGCCATACAGGGTTTGTTTGGCACTAACCCAACCAAAAATTGAAAGAAAAACTTTGGAGCAGTTTTTGAGAAAATCTTTTTGTGATTTTTTAAAATTGCAAATATTGCACACACTTTTGCACGAAAACTACTAAAGTTTTCCAAAATGTACATGACTTATGAAAGAACTAATAATGGGCAACAAATTTTATTTGAAGGAAAAATATCTGTTTTCAATTTTGTAGTTGTAGGAAGACGCCAAAAAAATCAAACTTTTGCAATTTTCGAAAATTCAAATTTAAGTGTGAAAATCGGACCGATTTCACCTTTATAAATGTATTTTACTCTATTCTTACAAGAAATTTAAAGAACAAATTTGGAGCCATTTTTGAGAACATTTTGAAAACGTCCGGGGGTCTTCATGTAAAGTACCCCCAAATTTTAAAAAAAGGATGTTTTTCAAAATTGTCAAAGCTTCAACTAGAGTCAGATCGACTAAGAATTTTTCAATTTGGAAAAAGATCGAACAAATCGTTATATGCTAGTAGTGTTCAGACGGACGGACGGATGGATGGACGTTTTGCTTTTATTGGTTTTTCGGCCTGAAGGACCCACGAAACAGGGATTATGGCTACACCACGTGATAGAGAATTTTTACTCTTCATTTAGCAACTGGATATATCTACTTTTTTGTTATTAGGGCCCGGCAATGAATTTTTTTCCCGCCGAAAATCCGCCTTTATTTATCGCATTACATAACTTTCTCTATACTACGTATATTACTCCGGATATACGTAAGTATACGAGAAAGTAAAAGGGACGTACGAACGAGCGAGTTCCGTGGCAGAAGAAGAAGCAAGAGGGAAGAAAATTGGATATTGGAATTTTGGATTTTGAATTGGCGAGGACGCGGCGCCTGGCGGAGTGGACGACGGCAGCGCGGCGGAGGCAACCCTCTGCGCGCAGAGCAAGGTCGCGAGCCTGCAGAGTTCAGGCGAGGCCAGGTGCGATAGCGAGCCAGTGCAAGTTGAGAAACGGTGTGGTGACGGATTACGATGGCGTGGAAAGCTACAGACGTACGACCGCTAAGAATTCGTGTCTGAGGAGTGGTCGTGCCTACGAATTAATTGGCTAAGTAAGTAATTAGACGAAATTCAGAATGAGATGGAACGCAGGTACATAGATTAAAAGGGACTGGAAGCGAACTGAATGAAAGGGAGTCAGCATTGTAGGTTCATGGCACGTTTCATTCAGTTTTGATTCAAGAAAGTAATTGAAGTAATTGGAATTGTATAAATTTTGTACGTATATATATATATATATATATATATATATATATATATATATATATATATATATATATATATATGCGTGTGTGTGTGTGTGTGTGTGTGCGCGCGCGTGCGTGCGTGCGTGCGTGCGTGTGTGTGTGTGTGTGTGTGTGTGTGTGTGTGTCTGTGTGTATGTAATTATGATTAAGGTCTTGACACCCTGTGGTATTTCTAATTCGCTGATAGAGCAAGCGTTTGCGCATGTTACAATCAGGCATTGATCGTGCATGGTGCAAGAAAATGTGAGGCTTAAAGTTTTCTGTTAAAAGATTAACTTTTAGTAAGCAAATTCTGAGTAAGTTCTACAGATTATTAACTAACTGCTATAGATCAGAGCAGTTCGTGAATCGAACTCGAACAATCAAATGTTATTTCTTTCCGTGTAGATTTGCTTCATTTTGATTTGTGTATATTTTTGCCCATTGAATTCAAGAATATATACACCAAGTTTCTTTGATTTACGTGTTTTGGATTTCTTTCCCACGCCCGAAAGATCCTGCCACCCTGAGGTAAGTAGAAAGCTCGCATAGAGCATTGCAACGGTCTGCAACGCCCCTTTAGGTGCCTGTTGGTTATATTAGGCGGGTGGTGTCATGCCCATTTGTGGGCGGCCGTAACTCGCACTAAGCCGTGTTTGAAAACCGCGCGCTTCTGTCGGCTCAAGGAGCTCCGAAAGCGGCGCTATCAACCGAGGCCATCGCACCTAGGATAGGTGGTAGAAAGACGGTTATTTCTTGGATTTCTGTAACCTGGCTGAAGGCAGCTGATCAGCTGTTGCGCTTTCGTCCAATCGGGAGCTTGAACGTCACCACAGTGATGTCACCGCGATGACGTTTTAGCTCTCGATTGGATGACACCGTAACAGCTGATGAACTGTCATCGGCCAGAATAGAAAAACCCAAGTGTAGACGAAAGCTAGGCGCTGATGTGTATGGTACGCGTCTAGTGGCCAGAAGGTATCCGGAGCGACACGACACGTGAGCGACGAGTGACGGCGAGATTGGAACTGGGAAAGGAACGGAGGATGGAGTGCCACTGTTTGACGGATTGCTGGAAATCGTCAGCCAACGCATCTAAAGATAAGTACAAGGCGGAGAATTTCTTTATTATCACGTTCTCAGAATCGTTACGTGAATAGAAATGAACTGTCGAAAAAATGAAAAGTTATTAAAACATTAAACGGGATTAGAACGAGTTCAGTGACGAACCCGAAATTCGTCTTTATTAGAATGCATATCTGTAAAACTGTCAATTTTTTTGAAACGAAGCTGTGTCCTACATTTATGGTGATGGGAAATTATAGTGATTAAGGCACATCACGTATCTGGTAACGCCACGTTCTACTACAAACATATCGCCAGGGGGAATTGGAGTAATATGAGAACCGGGCCCGCGCCCCCGCCAGGCCTGGCTTTCGACGACGGTCTATCGATGTATGTTAACTGTATAAACAAGACACAAGAATCGTAAATTCATGTCTCATCCAGCATCATAAAAAATAATACAAAATGTGTTTGCTTGATGGTCCATCTACAACCTTCATGTGCAAACCCAGGTTAAGTAAGAAATTGTTAGATGTGAATCGTACAACTACTCAAATATTCTACGATGGAAGTGTAGATGCCGTCCATCACACAACTTATGAGAGACTCAGAGAAACAGAATATACAGGGTGGAACAGCTAAGTGTTAACACCCCTTGTATCTCCTCAACCGCGCAAGATACGAAGATGCCGATTGGACAGTCGATTGCTGGAACAGGGGCTACTTGATTACAGCATACTTCGTCTTTGCGCTATTTTTTACTATGAAGATATAAGGTCAACTTTGTTTTTTTAAATGGAACCCTATGCTAAATTTTAGCATATCGTAATGCGCTTAAAAAGACGATTTCAAATATGTGTATATCTTCGTATTTTAGCGAATAGTTTTTTAGCAATTGATGTGCTTTTGTAACGTATTTTTCCACTGAGGCGGCGATTTTCTGTTCGACCTTCCTGCTACCTAAATGGGGAACTTTGCGAGTCCATCCTTCAGACAAAGGCGGTCATTTACTTCAGCACAGTAGCAACTACTTTCTTCGATACTAATTTTGCCGAAAGATGACCTCGTACAAAGAAGACTCAAATGCTGCATTCAAGATTCAGGAAAGTTCTTGTTTTGCCACGCAATTATTATTCTGTTGTTTTAAAAACTGTGACAACACATTCTATTATCAATTGCGAGTTAATAATACAAAAATAAATGAACAATATCTTATTAATCATAATTTATTCGTAACTAACCGTCACGTACAAAGAATACACATTGATCAAAATAGAAATAAAATCATACCAATTACATTGTTACAGAACAATGCTTTGCGTAAGCATGTGCTCGAAGTGTTGTCCATCTGCTGCAATGCACATTTGCAGTCGCCGTTCGAAGGACAAATGAACAGATGTGAGGGTGTCACTTGATATACTCAAAAGAGCTTCGGTGATACGTCGCTTCATATCCTCTGGCGTTGTTGGAACTTCTGCATAAACCTTCTTTTTGACTGCCCCCCAAAGAAAAAAATCAAGAGGAGTCAAATCAGGAGACCGGGCAGGCCACTTTACTTCAGCACGCCGTCCTATCCAACAATTCAAGAACTTCTCATTTAATACTTGTTGCCACACGTGAAGAGTGAGCTGGACAGCCGTCATGTTGAAACCACATGCACTGACGCGTATCCAGTGGTATGTCTTCTAATAATGTGGGTAGAACATTTCGAAGAAAATGTTCGTACATAATACCATTTAACATGCCTGGGATGAAGTAAGGTCCCACAATGAAATTTCCCACGATGCCACACGACACGTTAACACTCCAAAGTTTCTGGTGTTGTACTTGCCGAATCCAGTGACGATTCTCTAATGACCAGTAATGCATATTTCGTAAATTCACATTACCGTTGTTAGTAAAAGTCGCTTCATCCGTAAATAGCACTCGTTTAAAAAAAATGGATCATCTTTCAGTTGTTGCAAGGCAAACCGACAAAATTCCATGCGCCGTTCGAAATCCCGACCTCCGAGTGCTTGATGCAATGACAAGTGATTCGGATGGAATTTGTTTCTACGCAATATGCGAAGGACACTCATGTGACTCACACCACATTCCTGGGCTACATGTCGCGAACTAGCATGTGGATTGCACTGCGTCAATGCTAGAATAACCTCTTCATGTTTTTCGTCAGTTGCAGTTTTCTGCCTTGTCCTCTGTTTGGTGTTCCAACTTCCCGATTCCAATAGTTTCGTGCACATACATGCAAAAAGCTGGCGTGAAGGAAGCTGACGATCAGGATACAGCTCTCCATATCGTTGCACTGTTCTAACGGCATTTCTTCCGCATTCACCATACACTAGTAGCATATCTAACTTCTCTTCATTGGTGTACATGGTGAGACTGCTCTAAGAAACTGGTAGAAGTGCGCTATCATAACCCCAGCGGCGCATTTTATACTTCTGGCCTCCGCCCTGTTATCTACGCAGTACATGGCCTTCGATCGTTTTCGGAAAGTAGGCAAAACCATTCACGAGATATTTTCCTTTAGTTTCTCAGCGGAGAGCACGGAAGGTCGAGTGGGAAAGTGCCATTTCAGTACAAAAATATGTTACAAAAGCACATCAATTGCTAAAAAACCATTCGCTAAAATACAAAGATATACACATATTTGAAATCGTCTTTTTAAGCGCATTACGATACGCTAAAATTTAGCATAGGGTTCCATTTAAAAAAACAAAGTTGACCTCATATCTTCATAGTAAAAAATAGCGCAAAAACGAAGTATGCTGTAATCAAGTAGCCCCTGTTCCAGCAATCGACTGTCCAATCGGCATCTTCGTATCTTGCGCGGTTGAGGAGATACAAGGGTTGTTAACACTTAGCTGTTCCACCCTGTATTACAGGGAACGGAATAAGTGATTCATGCTATACCTGTGGTGGAATTTTTCTTTGGCAGGAAAAGTGAGAGAAAATAAAATTGCTTATAATACCAGGTTAAGCACCCAAGGCATTGAAGACAGAAAACGGTATTGCCAGATCTGACCGGGAATCTCAGCGTTCGAATCCTAATGGTGGCAGGATTTTCGACACTAGCCATATAGCTAGGTCGAGTTATGTTCCATTTTTTTATTTGCGTGCTCCAGTTCCAAATTAATGAACAGTTGGTTTTCCGTCACTTCACATGGGTTCAACGTATCCCTTGTACAGAGGCCTTGTTGTGGGGAGAGATCTTCAATGGTTTTACTCACCCATTCCGGATCATCCAGTCTGGAAATATTCTGTCTGACTTTCCATTTTTTTATACGATTTTATAGGGATGGATGGATGGACCCCATGGATCGTTTTCTATTTCTAGGATTAGGCCTCTCCAGCATTCTTTTCGTTTTTTTCTTGCTACTCTGAGCTCTTTTCTAGCACTTTTATAATGCACTTGGAGTATCGGATCGCGCTTTGGATCTGGTTGCTTTCCTTCTAGCACAAAGGCACTTTTACCTTAAATTTTGCTATTTTGCTCTCTACCAGTACATAGGGACTCTCCTTGGAGCTTTCTTTTCGGCACTGAAGCTTCGCATGCAGCTACTATTTTCTCATTCAGAGTTTTTCATTTGTTTTTAAGATTACCTTCACTTTTCGTCCACTTTAGTTCATCTATCAGTTTTTGTTCTTCCTGAAAGGCCGTCAATTTCGATGTATCTTACTTAATAACCAAGGTTGTGTCTTTCTTATTCGCCCAATTTGAGTCCTTTTATGAATTTCTATGCTTTTTTCTATGTGGAACTCAATATACTGATGGTCACTCAAAGTGTAATCTTCCAAAACTTCCCATTCCTTCAACCTTGCAGCGAGTTTTGGTGTGGATAACGACGGGTCTATTATTGATCCAGTGTCCACTTTACTGAAAGTAAATTCTTTTCCTCTATTAAGGACAACCAGATCATTTTGGGCGATGCATTCGATGATTATGTTCCCCTTTTTTCGTATCTAGATTCTCCCCAGTTCACCGCTTAAAAAGCCGCTTAAATTAAAGTCCCCTGTGATAATTAAAGTTCCCTTCCCGCCCCTTAAATTAAAGTCCTCTTCACCGCTTAAATTAAAGTCCCCTGTGATAAGGATGTCTCTTTTGGCAGTCCTAACGCTTTTCTCTAGTTCATCTATATATTTCGAAAAGATTGCTTCGGTGTCGTTGGGCGAGTAGTAGCAGCTGTATATCCGAATTCCTTCGGTCTCTACCCAGACATACCCTGCCGCTGTCTCGCAGTAATTCTTGGTGCTGAGGGTATTGTTGCAACTTGCTATTGCTGCCCGTCTTGTGGTATTCTGGTGCCAGGAAACGTGATTCGACATTTTGTAGAATTTACTGATTAGAATTATATCTACATCTTTCTCGTTAACCGTTTGCATTAATAAATCTTGAGCTTGTTTTCCTCTTCTAAGTTAATTTGTATAGCTTTCACTTTCATTTCCTTTTCCGTTTCTCAAGCTCTTCTTTGAAGGACACGCATTCCTTACTCCCCTGTGCGTGACACGTATTTTCCTTCTCATTGTCTTTGCATATCACGCATTCTGGTTCATTTTCGCAATCTCTAAATTTGTGCCCTTTTTTCCACTTCTCTAGCAGGCTCCTTTTCTGTCGACGCCAGAGCAACGTGCTGCAATATGTCTATATTCTGAACATTTGTAGCACCAAATGATTTTTTTTTTCTCTTATTTTCGATACAGCCAATTTTGACTTTCCCTGTTTCTAAGAGAGCTTCAGCTGCTTTCTCCGCCATCAGTACCACTACAACCTGTGTGTCTTCGTATCTTTTTTGTAGACGGCAGTTGATAGGTGTCGTCAGCTTTAGCTCCGATAAGGTGATTTTTATTCGTCCATGTCTCTTATTTCTATTCTTTTCATCTTCGTGAGTGTTTTAACTTCCGCTTTGTCCTTCAACCCTTGAATGAGTGTTTGGCTGAAGGTTTCAGCTTTTCCTTCGTTTTCTAGGACGATGTGTCGCTTACCTTTCTTAGTTTTCCGTAACGATGCAAATTAAGCTCCGCATTCATATGGGTTTACCCATGATGGAAATCTTATTTCCACCATGGGTTTACCGAGCTTCTCATATGTTTATGATTCTCGCGTAGGATGTATCTTTTGCTGTCACCTTGATTGCCTCTTGCGCTTCTTTTTGTCTGTATGTGTGTTTGCATTTGACATTTTTGGGGCGGATTAATACGACTTTTGCCAGCTGGTAGTGTTCCCAAGCTGTGAATCGAACCTGGGACCGCCTCACAGAAAACCAGCACACTGTTTAGGTGCCACCCGAGGGGCCTTTATGTTATTATGCTATGTTTAATTAATGCTATATTTAATTTTGTGCGATGTGCGCACAAAATTACCTTGGACATTAAAGGGTTAATATTACATAATTGCAATCTGTTTATGTATACACATACTGATTTTAGGCCGTACAAAACCAGCCACTGAATCTCAGATTCAGCATGGTTCTCTACTTTACATTAAAAAAAGAAGGTAATCATAGATTTTCTTTTGTTTCTTTGTGGCTAGACATGTTGCTAAAGGTGTACAAGTCACCATCCTCTCAAAATTATGGTGGCTAGTTAAAAGGGAATGTACTGTATACATTGCTCTAGCTAACCATCATAAAAATCTGCTTCAGCATAATAACCTGTAATAACAGAAATACTACATTTTAACATTCAAAATTTGGGGTCCTGCCCTCAGTCAGGGTGCTATTGCAATTACTCAGCAGGACATCAGTGTAATTTTCACAATGAAGCAAACTAAAGAGTTGAGACAGATTTTTGAAGAATTAATAATTTTGCCATGTACAAGTATTATTAACATTTTAAATAATGTACAATACCTTAACTGCAATATTTCTTGCAATTTCTTCTTTGTAGCACAATAATGTGACCCAAAATGAGTTGTGTTTAGTGTGTAAAACACCCTTATCTGAACCTGATTTTACAAGATGCTCATGTGTTAATAAACCTGCCAAACATTTCAATTCTGATAGAAAAAGCAATATGATACCATTGTTAACACAAAACAAGCTGCATATGCCTTAACATTTGACTGAAATGTCATGAACTTTTATTTTTTGATTCTTCAATCCACTTGTAATATACAGAGAACTACTTCTTCTCCTTCATTAAATCCATTACTCTTATTTCATTCAAAATGTAGGGTAAATTTTTTAAACCCAAATGCATTATATGGAACCTCATAGATTTTCCATTTAAAGCATTTTATGTTAGCACATTAACTATTAAGTTAACTGAGAATGTTGCATTAATTTGAAATAAGTTGTTTAAACTAATGCATTTGGTAATTACAGTTGCTTTCTTGATTATGGTTAGATAATTCTCACAAGTATTCACATATTGTTCTTATTTAATTTTTGAAAAATTCTGACATCCTATCTTAATAATAGAGCTAGGACTCCTTTCCATACAATGTCTTTACATTTACAATGGTTTTTGAAGACCTACATCAATATGCAAACTAAGGGGCAAAACACCACCCAACGTTTAGTATCATCATCATACATTTCAGTTTGCTAGACATGTTGCATATTCCTTTTCCCAGTAGACCTGGTGGTCCTTTAAGTGTATTTTTAGTATTACATTAAAAAAAACTCTAAGAAATAAATGTTTAACCTGATTATCAAAGCTATTTGAAAGGATACACTGATAAGACATCATTAGTAGTTACCTATGTTTAATGTTTTATCGAATATTCCACCATGAATAATAATCTCTTGAAAATTGACAATTTCTGCTTAGGTTGTGTACTTCAATCCAAACCAAATTGTTTCGTTTGGTACATATACATCTCATACACTGCACTGGAGTATCCATTTATTCTTAAGTTTGGATTGTGCTTACAAGGATTACAAAGGTTGCAACATTACCTAAAATATGGTCATTTGTTTGGTTATTGGCTTTATGTCAATTTTATGATATCAAATTATAATATTTGTGTTGTAAAATCTGCTTCGGTTAGAAACGCTTTTAGCTTTGAAGTGGTGTAAATTTAATTATTTTCCATTACATTTCTCAAACATCATCAGTCATTGTTTTATGAATTATAATCAGTTATTTCAGGATATCTGGTGCTTGATCTAGCATTTACAGTATTTTTTTACTGAAGATAGAAAAGGATTCCCAGACATATCAGGCTCAAACACATACTTCTAGAATTATTTCATTTGCCTTTAAAATATTTTGATATTGTGTTCAGTGCATTGTAAGCATATTGCAATTTAATTTTGCATGAATATGAGAGAAACCTAATGTTACATTACATGCAATGTAATTTTAAATGAAATTTTTGCCTTTTTGACCATTTTTACTATTTTATGATTATCTAAAGCTTTCTTCATGAGATTCCTAAAGCACTTTGCTTTAAAATAATTAACATTTTTATTATATATACTAATGTAATTAGGTTTTTTCCCCCACATTTGTTGGAAGAGAGACTTATGAAACTCGTGAGAGATGCATCCTACTTTCATTTTCAAGTATTCATCTTTAATTCTATCAATTGCAACCTCCTAATTGAAAAGCTTTTGATACAATTTAATGTTAATGGAAATCTTTTGAATTGTTGATTGGATCATTTGTAACCATGTTACAATACTGATGGTCTACAATCAACCTCATACTCTTGTCAAAAGAAAGGTGTACTCCAGGAGGAATGCTAAGTCCACTTCTTTTCTTGGCCTTTATAAATGAGATTGTAAAGCACATCAATTCAAACTCATTGCTATATTTAGATGATACAGCAGTCATGGTCTATACAGCAACCAGTCTAACTCACAGTTTTCCACTACTCAAAGAATGGTACACGAGTGATAAAATCAACATTAATACAAAAAAGTATAGGAATTATCAGTATTAATACAAAATACTTAAGGAAAGGTGTCAGATTGCAAAAAGAAGATACATTCACTATAAATAATGAGAATATACAAATTATTAACAGTTTTTCATATCTTGGAATTGGCTTGCAAACTAATTAGGGTTTGCAAAACATATTAAGGAGCATAAATATATCACCTCATCGAACATCTACCATCTAAAAACAATTACAATAGTTGTAAATAACAACTGCAATGAAAATTTTCAATTTAAAAATCAAAACAATTACATGCTATGGAATAAAATCAAGTCAACATTTAACAGTATAAAATCTACATGAAATTGACAAAGTCTAAATTCTTTATCTCAAACACATATGCCAGTTCCCACTAAATAGCTTTGCAATCTTTTCTCGCAGTATGTGCAATGGATAATTGTTTTGTAAAAGCATCTCAGCGGAATAAAGTTTCAATTCAAAAGTGCTCATGAATTACCTGCCTAATTTAGGAAAAGGATGTTTATGAAAACTACGTGGATGGGCCAGCCTTAAACAGCTCAAAATTGATGCAGCAAAATCAACATAACAAAAATATTGTATCACAAACAACATGCAATGGGTTTCATTTCCGTCTCTGCTGACTGAAGAACTATCACAATCTAAATGAACTGTGTGTTTGATTACAATGCCAAGAACATATTGCTGATCGATATCACATCCTCAATTGTTCCAAAGTAATGAACTTACAACTAAATAACAGAATAAGTTTTGAACAAAATTATATGTAATTTAGTTATGTACACTACCTATTTCTCTGGTGAATGAAGTATTATAATAAATATTAATCTCTATTTTTAGATGTTATATATACTATAATTATTCACTCATAAGGAGATATCCTTCACAAAAGAATGTATTGTTGAAATTTTATTTTGTATATTTTACAACCTCTTAAATGTATAAATAATATAACAGTTCTTGCAAATAGTTTTCCTTTATAAAGTATGCACTGGTGTCACCTGTGATAGTGCCTAAGTGATAATCCATGTAGAATCAGTAGTGAACAAAGTGGGTTTATAACAGACAGTTTTAGACAAAAGGCTTAGGCAATTGTATAATAAAAAACAGTAGTATTGTACAAAAAACACTAGTATGATATAAGGAATTCAGTCAACAAGGGATATCTGAAGTGAGGAATGGGGGGAGTTGGAGAGGTCCAGAAGAATTGAACAGGAGGAGGTGAGATTTTTCATGAGAAACTATGAAATTATAGTCAATTGCTCTGACTTTAACACTTCGGATATTTGTTCACTCACAATTTTATTAATTATTGTGACTAACATAAAAAAGAATTTTAAAACCAAGTAATGAGGTTTATCATAAAAATCAATAAAAAGGTGATTAAAGATTAGTACTAAACTAACACTATCTGTGCCCATGTGAACATTGAAAATAATTTTTAAAAAAATGAAAATATCTTCCTACAGAATTCTAACACTTTAATTTTATTGTGCAATATTATATCTGTCTTTATTCCTTCAATTTCATTTTAAATGTATTTTGAGTTATTTCTCATATCAGACACCCTAGTCGCCCCTGATTAGGAGCTCTCAGAAGAGCTAAATCTTCAAAAATGTTATAGAAAGTTCAAAAATGCCATTTTGTAGACTGCTTAACAAACTTAGCTCAAGCCCCATTTATTTCCCCCGTATGTGTGTTATTTGGGTCATGAAAACATAATTTTAAGGTCCTAGGACACTCTTCATAGCTTCAATATTTATATGAAACATGCAGTTATATGCTTTGGCAGGGGAATATGCATTTTTAAGTGGTAATAGTGAAAAAGGCATTTTAATTTACTGTTATATAGTATTAAAAGTTATTTTGAAATACTGTAAATATGATTGTAAATATGGTGTCATGAAATGCATTAATAATTTTGAGTGTCTGTGTCAAAAAGAATTAAGTATGGCTTTGCTTACAGGTTTTCAATCTATTTATAAGCAGGAGCATAATGTGAGAGGAAATAGGATAAATTCTATAAAAAATATAAAACAATAATATAAAAACAATCTAGCATATATATTTTACCATGTATTCTTCTTAAATTGTGTGTCCACTTACATATTGGAAGGCAGAAGTCATTGTATTGAATCAACACAATGCCGCAAATCAAGAAATCTAAGTGAGCCACGGGAGAGACAGATGCTTCCTTATAAGCATAATACACATCTTTCGTACATTCGACTGATGAAACATGTCTTTTTCGCCCAGGAGTGGATTGGTTTGCTGTGATTCATCACTGTACTTGAGTATGGTATATTAATGTATGTATATGTATGTATGTTATATTAAAAAATTTTGAATATATGTTCTGCAATGTTAATAATGCATGTTTTCATTTATTTAAACAAGTTATTGAATACAGTATACCTTTATTTGGGGATAATCACTGATAAAAATCTTGCCTTCATGGTACTGTTTACAGATTTGATTTTGTCACGCTACACCTCTCGTTATGAGTACAACAAAACAAATGAAAGGAGGTACAAGAATGATACAAATATTTGACATATGGTTTTTGAAAACGTTTATTATAAATATCTGTAATTTAACCCATTTGTGCCCAGATCTATTTCGTGCACATAGCACTTGCCCATTGTTGTCACGTTCATGCACGCACAGGAGCCATTGGAGCCCTCTGGCAGCATGTTTTTGCCTTAGCAATCATGGTTCAATCGACATCTGGCATTCAGGAATGAAAAAACTTGCTTATATGTTTCTTTTAGGATGTCTATGTCCATTGAAGAAATCAAATCCACAAAATAATTGCATAGACATTGAAACAACATGCTACAATTTTTGTTACCAGGTGGTAACACTGGGCACTAATGGTTTAAAATTAAAAAATTAAAATAAAATAATCTGATATTCAGATTATAGTCAACAAATTATGTATAGTGAAATTTGCAAGTGTACAATGTTACTTATGTACATTTTCCTTCAAAATTTAAAATGATGCATGTCTTTAGAAATGTTATGAAAATACTGTCTGCTGTGTAAATTAGACTTCAATATTCCCTCAAAATTAATTTATAAAAAATATTTTATATAAAAAAGATTTTATTAAAAAAGATAAATTATGCAGTGCATTTTTTCTGTAATAATGAATTTTGTTGAATTCATGGCTTATTCAAACAGAAATGTAAATAATAATATATGAAAAAGAGAGGTTCTTGATCACAATTTAGGTACATTCTTGTTACAAAATATTTAAATTCATCAAATACATTTTCATTAATTCTTAACCTTTCAACATGAAATGTATTCTTCAGAAGTCATGTTCTTTGCATCACCATTCCCAGGGAGCTGTACCTAGATGCTGGAGACTTTGCTCTATGAAGCAAAATGTCATGAACAGATGGGAAGTCACCTTAGTTGTGCACTATGCAGGCTAACTACTACCACACTCTTGCACTTTGCACCTTCCCGTCACCCTCATTGCAATGCTATTGAGCGCAACCTAGGCTCGGCATTAAAGGGCTAATAAAGTCATTCTGTGTTTTGAAAAATATTGACTGTTGTGTTTTGAACTTAATGTCCATCTTATTGCAATGATTCAATTTGTATGACTGTGAGTCAGACATTCTCAGTAGGTATGAGGAATATGTTTCTGCCGGGGAGATTCAAAGAAGAAGAGTCTATTCTATACGAGACATTGAGTGGTCAAGGAGTAGAAGTAAAATTGTTCCACTTCCGAGAAAATTAAATTCCAAGTTGATAGACACTATTTAAATTGTAGTAGTTAGCCAGCATAGGCTACATTGGATAAGTTTTTCATTGTTCATCTCTATATTTCTGCATGTGTTACATTTTTATTTTGAATTCTTGACTATAACATTTTTGTGTACATTAAGAATAAGTTTCTGCACTTAATTCAATTTTCACAGAAAGTCCACTCACCCCTTGAGCCCCTTTAATGCTTCATGTTCTATAATTAATCTGAAGCAGCACCTTAATCATGGGGCAAGATCTTGTTGATTGAGAAGATAATTTTTTCACCTTTTCAGAATATCTGAGATTAATTTTTTCTAATTTTTATTGATATTTCATTATTGTCAGAAAGAAGAAAATTATAAATGTACACTCAAAAGGTAGAAGATTTAAAAAATTATCAGAACCTCTGTCTGAAAATCAATACACTTAGAAAAAAAAATAGAATTTCATAGTATTATTCGTTGATGAACAAAAACATATCTTTGGGAAGGATTTTATACTTTTTTGCAACAAATTGATGAATTTTCAAACATTTAACAGCATATCCATTAAGGACCAAGCATTGAAATAATAATATTTAAAAAAATAATATTATGTATTTACTCTAATATTACACTAGAAAAGATAAATTTACAAAATTTTACAATTTTTTTAAAACTAATAGTCAATGTACAACAAAATTTGTTGTGTATACGCAACTTTGGGACCGTAGGGTGTATCAATCAATTCATCTTGTCATGGGATGACCGAAAATCGTTTGAATGAAGATGAACATTGGATTTTTTAAATTTGTAAATTGTAGTGCTTTTGCACAATCTGCATCTTCTGGCATTGGTCTCTCCCTCTCCTGATCACGTGTTCTACATCATGATTGATTGATTGACTGATTCCGGGTGTATCAACTGCTAATTTCATTAGTCTTCTAAATGTAGTGCATGTTTTTTATCACTCCCACCGATGGGGCACCACTTCAGCTGGGACCAGCTCTAAGGTCCCGACTGGTCTTCTGGCAAGTGTGGTAGTGAGTTTGCAAGTAATGGGGAGGATAGGGCAATGATGAGGAAGGAATGATTGTGGTCCATGGCCCGTTTGTTAGGGTACTGCTTCGGCATTTGCCTGATATTGCTCAGAGAAATCAAGAAAAATCACAGGTGAGAGCAGCGGTCCGCACGAATTTTGCTCCGGACAGCAGCAGAACTCCTCCTAGCTATGTAGCTAATGACGAAAAATCGTGTCTTTGTCAGGACTCGGACAGTAGGAACTCACAGTTAGAGGCATTGCAAAAACAAATTGATGCCCTGCGCCACCTCTTTCGGTGTCCGTACATCATAACGTACTTCTTTAGGTAGGGAAGTGTTTGTGGGTCAACCAAAATGGTATTTTTCAGTCTCCTGTGCATTCATTGACTCGTTATGGCACTCACTTCCTTTTGCAGTCTTCAGATTTCATTAGAGTCATGGCTAAGTAAGAGCAAAACTGTATTTTTTTTCGGTCACAATATTATACGATTATATTTTCCATGAGTTGACAATTGCACAGTCAGTCAATTTTTCTTCTTCTTTTTCCTCCAAAAGATCATGATTATGCCCAGCATCAATCGTATTTGGAGTAATAAAGTAAACATCTTTCTCCAACACTGAAACAAGTTCAACAGTTGAAAGAGGCCTTTATTTTCGTCTACGATTCCCGAAATAAGCTGAAATTTTGTAGAAGAAAAATAATAACGCTTGAAGCTTTTTTTATCTAATGATGCAACAAAGCAGTATAAGACACTATCTATATGATGAGATGATTATATTAGGAACAGATATATGAAACAGAAGTTACATGTCTGTTACTCTTTGATTACATTCCAATTGCATTTGTTCCATCATGTTCAGATCATATACTCAGTAATCCCAATGTTGCGTAAACGCAACATTATAGTAAATTATCAATAATAAGCTATGTAAGAACTTGTCTTCATAAGAAATAATCTCAAACAATAAAAGAAAGTTCAAGCATGTTTGTCTAATCATATACATTAAAAAAGGTATTGTGTAATAATTAAAATAAAAATTGAATATCAGTATCACAATCCATTACTATATCTCCAAGTTTCAAAATTCAACAAAGCCAAAATTACATTCGGATATGAATGAAAAGTGCCAAAACTGAAAAAATGGCATTTCTTCTAACTGCGATAGTGGCACAGAACAAATTTATATCTAATAGTTTTTTTTTTTTTTATATATTCCTATAATGTGTTTACGCAATGTTGGGACTTAATGGGTTAAGGTAGTGGATTATGAAAAATCATTAATTTTTGTTTTCTAATTTTCATTAATTATTATACTCTGATTTATTTTATTCTAAATGCTTTAAGCAACTTTTCCATGTTGGCTTTCATTTTTGATATATTTGAATTTTAGTTTCTCTTTCCTGCCTGGGGAGTACATACATGCCTTGTCGTTGGTGGTGGACTTGAGTATCCTCATGACCCTGAGAGCTAAGCCGATGGTAGCGTAGCTACTAGTAGGGCCTCCCTTGCCAGATGGATCAAAGGATGGGGATCTGACAAAGTACTCCAGAAGAGGACCTGAACGGCAGCTTCATGTAAAGAAGAAGCCAAAGAGAAACTCTAGATGGGAGAGAGACCTCGTGGCTGTGGAGAAGGAAATCTCTCTAGCACAAGGGAAGTCTGAAATAACCTCTCCCTCCTTGGGACAGAGGTTGGGTGAAGAGGGCTGGTAACCCACCCACATAAAAATGATTTACTAGCAGTGTTCTAAATGATGACCTCGGAAAGAAAACTATGATGATTAAAGCAATGAAAATGGTAGAATATAAACTGTATTGAAACATTTTAAAACTGCTTCCTGGAATGTAAAAGGTAAACCAGGGAAAGAAAGTGGCCTGGCTAAAATTTTTGAAAGGATGAATGTCAACCTACCTTTAGTAACAAAAATGAAAAACAAAAGGATCAAAATATGTGGAAAATTATGCCATGATTAATAGTGGAGTAGATCAGCAGGAGAGAGCTGCAAAAAGGGTAGCCATTCTTGTAGACAGAAAGTGGGAATCAATAATAAAAGATGTTCAATACGCAAATGACTGGATAATTGTGCAAAAATGAAAACACAAAAGAGAATATCTCATTGTTATTGGAGTTTATGCCCTGGAGGAAGGAAAGCGAGAAGAAACAGTAATTCTGCAGAACATGCAGATACTATTAGACAGGTAAAATTCAAGATATGAAGTCATTCTTGTAGGGGTTCTAAATGCAAGAGTGGGAAATGAGACTATACCAAAGACTGTAGGAAAGTGGGGAGAAAGTGTACAAAATTACAATGGGGAAAAATTGAGGGAAATCACAGCTTTGAATGTAATGTGCGTTGCAAACACTTTTAAAAAGAAGAAAGACATTTTTGAATATTCATGGTCTGCATAAGGTAGTAGATCCATATTTGAATATATAATTGGAAACAGAAAAGTATCAAAATTAATAGAAGATACAACAGTTAAAAGAAGCTGCTCTAATAACCTTTAAAGTAATATCATGTATAAAATTACTAACAAGATGAGTGAAAAAGAATTGAAGATTCACTGAGAATGATAAAGAAGAAGTGTATAAAGTAGCCTATACCTTTTAGAAGACAAAAGCATGAGAAATCTATACCAAAATAGAATAAGGGTCGTATTTATGAAGCTCTGCCAGCAGAGCTCTTAGGGGCCTGCCATTTGGGAACTTGCTAGGAGGACAAGGGGCGACTGTAGTTGGCTGAGGGCCATTCATAAATCGCAAGACCGATCACTGGCAGCCTTCTAGGCCTGGCAGGCCCCTGGATGAGGTTTATAAATACGGCTGTAAATGAACATCTTCAAAACCTTCCTCAAAACCTCCTCAAAGAGAATGAAATTGAAAAAGAATGGCGAAATATACAACAAACAATAAAGGAATCAGTAAATGAAACAGTAGGATGGAAAAAGAAATTTCAGAAAAGGAAAGGTTTATTGAAAGAATAGAACATGATATACATGGGAGACAAACATTAGCCTACAAGCTAATGAAAACATAGAATAGGAATAAAAGAGAGAATGTACAAATTAATGTAATTAAAAAGGAAAAATGGGTGAAACATTATAAAAACATATGGTATGATGAAAAATGTGAAAAAATACAAACATATACAAATGCTACAAATGCAGATGACTTAACGATAGATGAACTACAAGAAGCATTAAAAACTCACTGTATAAGAGAGGTAATCAAGGAGACCCAGATAATTATCGAGGAATAAGTCTATTGGATATGAAATACAAGATCTATGTGAGAATAATAAATGAAAGAGTGAAAATTGCAGACTATTTACCAGAAGAATGAAAAGGCAGATCAACTGCAGATGCCATATTCACATTAAGAAGAATAAGAGAAGAAAGATCTGAATACAACCTTGAAACACCTAATATTTGTGGACATAGTGAAAGCTTATGATAATGTTAATAGAAGCCAAATATGGAACATAATGAAAAGAAGGGGGTATCCAACCAAACTCGATAGAGGTGTGAAAAGGCCTATATGAAACAACGAGCATTAAATTGGTCATGAAAGGGAAATGACAGAAGAGATTCCCTCCAATGAAGGTCTGTCAGGGCTGTTGCATATCTCTGACACTTTTAAACTCCATTTTAAACTCCAAACATTTTTAAACTCCATTTTATGTTCAGATGACAAAGTGATAATACAAGACTTTGAAGACAAAGCGCAGATGGCAGTACTATTTACATTAAATCAAACTGCAATAGAATATGGTTTTAAAATGTCCACAGAAAAAACAAAATCTATGGCATATAAAGGAAAATACCCAGTCAGAACAAAGATTGTGATGGATGGAAAAATCATTAAACAGATAAAATATTTTAAATATCTAGGTTGCCACATCTCGTATGGAAGAGATATAGATTTAGATAAAAGACTAAATAAATTTAGAAATATCTGTGGCATGATACACAGATGTCTAAAAAATAAAACAAGGAAAAAAACTAGAATAAAATTCTTCAACACAGTAGCTGTGCCAATGTACGACGATGAAGCAAGAGCGACGTCAAAAAAAAACAAAAAAAAACTAAAATCCAGGCAGTAGAAATGAAATTTTTGAGAAGCAATCTAGTTTATAACATCTTAGATAAAAAGAAAAATACAGAGATAAGACATAAACTGGGGATCAAACCACTGCTGAAGAAACTGGAAAAAAATCAGAAAAGATGGTATGAACATCTAAGAAGAATGCCCAATAACAGAATGCCAGCACTCGCAATGGACTACAGATGCAGTGATAGAAGAGATGTATGAAGGCTCAGAAGGAAGTGAACACCGGAACTAACTCTTGAAGTGCCGAAGAAGAAGGAGAAGAAAAAGAAGAAGAAAAGAGAAAAAGGGAAGAAAAGAAAAAAGAAGAAAAGGAAGAGAAGAAGAAAAGGAAAAGAAAAGAAACCAGATGTGTTACAAATGGCACAACTTTCTCGTAGCAATTTTTTCTAATTTCATTGATATGGTATGTCTTTAAGGTCTTGCTCCATTCTCTGGCCAGCTGCCAACTGTCTTCTTCGTCAACTTCCTCGTCCAAAGTAGATTTTTTTTACTTTCTCGTATACACACGTATATACGGAGTAATATACGTAGTATAGAGAAAGTTATGAAATGCTGCGGAAAATCGATTTCGAGATTTCAACGGAAATTCACGTTTTGGGGTCTACTGATACCGAACAAGGTTTTGTTTTTCCAAAACGTCCGTCTGTCCGTCCGTCGGGGAACACTACTAGCATCTAAACCACACGTCCATGTGGATCTAGTTGAAACTATTGAAATTTTGAAAAACATTCTTTTATATTTGAGGGCACTTTACATATAGCCCCTCGGACATTTTCAAAATTTTCTCAAAAACGGCTCCAATTTTTTTCTTTAAATTTCTTGTAAGAATAGAGTAAATACACTTATAAAGGTGGCACATGTCCGATTTTCACGGTTAACTCTGAATTTTGGAAAATTTCAAAAGTTTGATATTTTTCGGCGTCTTCCTCCAACTACAAAATTGAAGATAGAGATTTTCCCTTCAAATAAAATTTGTTGTCCATAAATAGTTCTTTCATTATGATCGTGAACATTTTTTGAATATTTTAGTAGTTTTCGTACAATTGTGCGTGCAATATTTGCAATTTTAAACAATAACAAAAACAAGATTTTCTCAAAAACGACTCCAAATTTTTTCTTTAAATTTTTGGTAGGGGTAGAGCCAAACGAACCACATCCGATGACATAAACGCCTATTTTGTTTTTGCAAAAATTACAATTTTTTTTTTACATGTGTCTCACGTCGGCAATACTTACACTAGAGGCGATATCTTCACAATATTGTATTTATGAGTACATGTTCTTTAAATAATGTCAAATAAAGTGTCTCGAAAACTCAAGAGTTTTCGGTAAAATTGAGCTCAAAATTCTGCATTTTCAGAAACGATCAAACGCTTTTTTCCTAAAAAATTGCTCCAATTTTTTTTCTTCAAACTTTTCCAATGGATAGTGGTAATGGCACTGTTTAATATGACGTAAATTTTATTTGTGGGTATTCTTTTGTTTTGCAAATTACACATGTGTATTTTTTTTTCAATATCTCTCACGCCGTTAATATGCACATTTCCATCGATTTGTATATATTATTGCATTTGTGAGTGAAAGTGATTCAAATGACTTTAAATAAAGTTTTTCGAGAACTCAACAGATTCCTGTGAAAAAGAGCTTCAAATTTCGCAATTACAGTAACGCTTAACGCCATTTTCTTAAAAACGGCTCCAAATTTTTCAATGAACATTGCTATTTAGGACAAGGTTTTAGCCTTCTTTAATATCCTTAAAATAATATTTCGGTTCAATTATTTTGAAACAGAAAAGTTGAGAAAATGCGAAAAAATGTGGCGGCGATAGATGGCAGCTGGCAAGAGGATGAAGCAAAATCATAAAGCCAGTTTACACCAAGGAAATTAGGAAACTTAACTACGAGAAATTCTGTGCCATTCTGTAGCACCTCTAGTTACTTTATCGTATATAAAAGTATATACGGAGTAATATACATAGTATAGTGAAAGTTATGTAACGTTGCGAAAAATCGATTTCGAGATTTGAACGAAAATACGCATTTTGGGGTCCCCTGATACGTTTTTTTTTTTTTTTTTTTTTTTGTTGTTGTGAAAGGTGCGTCCATGTGTCTGTCCGTCTGTGAACTCTACTAGCGCATAACCATGCGTAGAATTTTTTCCGAATTAAAGAAACATTTGTCTATCTGGATATAGTTGGAGCTTTGAAATTTTGAAAAACAAATCTTTAAAATTTGGGGACACTTTCCACGAAGGCCTCCGGACATTTTCAAAATTTTCTTAAAAAGGTTTCTAATTTTTTCTTAATGTTCCTTGAGTGAATAGAGTAAAATACACTTACAAAAGTGGCATAGGTCCAGTTTTCACGGTTAACTCTGAATTTTCGAGAATTGCAAAAGTTTGAATATTTTTCGGCGTCTTCCTACAACCATAAAATTGAAGACAGATTTTTCCTTCAAATTAAATTTGTTGTCCATAAATATCTCTTTCATTAAGGTCATGTATATTCTTTTGAAAATGTTAGACGTTTTCGTGCAATAGTGCGTGCCATATTTACAATTTTAAACAATAACAAAATCAAGATTTTCTCAAAAAACGGCTCTAAATTTTTGGTAGGGGTAGAGTCAAATGAACCCTATACGATGACATAAACGCCATATTGCTCTATTCTTTTTTTTTTTTCAAAAATTACGAAAATGTTCATTAGAAGTTCTACAGAATGGCACCGACTTTCTCGTAATTTGGGTTTTCTAATTTATTGGTCTGAGCCAGCTTTACAATCTTACCCCATCCTATTGCCAGCTGCAATCTATTGCAGCCCTAAGTACACTTTGTTTTTAAAAAAAGGAGTTTTTCGGTTTCCTGATGGTAGAACCGAAATATTGCGTTAAGAATATTAAAGAAAAGTAAAATTCGTCATATAAGGAAACTTTTGTTGAAAACTTTGGAGCTGTTTTTAAGAAAATTGCTTTTAAGCATTCCTGTAAATGCGAAATTAGAAAATCCTTTTCACAGAAATCTTTTGAGTTTTCGAAAAACTTCTTCGGAAGTCATTTGAAACTCTTCCACTCACAAATTCAATAACGTACTCAAATCGCTGCAAATATGCATATTAAAGACATGTGATATTTAAAAATATTACATTTGTGTAATTTTCAAAAAATTAAAAGCATGCTGGAAAATGACTTTTATGTCAACTTAAACAGTGCATTTAGCACTATCCATACGAAGAGTTTGAAGAAAAAAATTGGAGCCCTTCTTGAGAAAATCGCATTTGAGCGTTTTATAAAATGTGGAATTTCGAGCTCGCTTTCACAGAAAAGTGTGGAGTTTTCGAGAAACTTTATATGACATCATTTAAAGCACATTAATTCGTAAATATAATAATGCGAACAAATCGCCTCTAATAAAATTATTGACGCTAGAGACAAGTTAAAAAATTAAATTTTTGTAATTTTTGAAAAAAAAAAAAAAAGAATATAGCAATATGGCGTTTATGTCATCTCAGAGTACATGTAACACTATCCCCACCAAAAGTTTTAAGAAAAAAATTGGAGCTGTTTTTGAGAAGATCTTGATTTCGTAATTTTTTAAGTTTGCACGCAATAATGCGCGAAAACTACTAAGCTTAAAAAAAATGTACATGACCTTAATGATAGAACTAATTACGGACAACAAATTTCATTTGAAGGAAAAATCTCTTATCTTCAATTTTGTAGTTGTAGGAAGTCGCCGACAAAAATTCAAACTTAGCAATTATTGAAAATTCAGAGTTAACAGTCAAAATGTGACCTATGCCACCTTAACAAGTGTACTTTCCTCTATTCTTAAAAAAAAACTAAAGAAAAAAATTGGAGCCATTTTTGAGAAAATTTTTAAAACGTGACGGGGACTTCATGTGGAGTTCCCCCAAAAATAAATGAATGATTTTCAAAACCGCAGAGCTTTGACTCTGGCCAGATCGGCAGAGATTTCTTCAATTTGGGAAAAATCCTTCGCATGGTTCAGGTGCTAGACCAGACGGAAGAACAGAAAAGGATGTATGTTTGACCATGAATCGAGTTTTCGGTATCAAGGACCCACAAAACATGGATTCTTGCTACACCACGTGGTAGACGATTTTCTTTCTTAATTTAGCAACTGGATTTATTCACTTTTTCGTTATCAGGGTCAGAAAATAAAGAGTTTTTCTGCCGAAAATTCGTCGTGTTTTCCGCTCAACATTACATAACTTTCCTCTCTATTGCGTAAGTGGTAGCGAGAAAGTAAAAATGTTTTTCGATTTTATTTTCTTATTTTTCATATTTTTCAATCAGATAAAAGTGTTGACAAAAATTAAAATGAAAAAAGCCTTTTTGGGCTGTAGTGGGATGGGGTCCAAGAAAACTTTCATATTTTATTCGGGGGGACCCTTTGCCCCCCAATAAAAGATTCGAAATCCCACCTCTGTTTCTGAATGTATTTTACTCTATTCTATCAAGAAATTTAAAGAAAAAATTGGAGCCGTTTTGAGAAAATTTTGAAAATGTCCAGGGGTCTTCATGTAAAGTACCCCCAAATATAAAAGAACGTTTTTCAAAATTTCTAAGCTTCAACTAGAGAAAGGTTAAAGGGATTTCAATTTGGAAACGATCGTACGTGTGGTTAGGGTGTAGTGTTAGTAGTGTTCACAGACAGATGAACGGACATGGGAAAACAACATTTTTTCGGTATGAAAAGGACCCCAAATAGTATTTCCGTTGAAATCTCGAAATTGATTTTCCGCAGTATTACATAACTTCCTCTATAAGTATATTACTTCGTATATACATTACATGAGAAA
>BLKR01010932.1:0-42766 GCA_011170035.1 Teleogryllus occipitalis
TTCCCTGGGCCTGTACCTTTCCCTGTACCTGTCCTTTTTCCATTCTTTATGCCTGTTCCAGTCTTTTTCTCTGTGCCTGTACCTTTTCCTGTACGAACTGTCCTTTTCCCTTTCTTTGTGCCTGTCCCAGTCTTTTTCACTGTGCCTGGACCTTTCCCTGTGCCTCTGCTAGGAACGGGCCTTAGGCGCAGGATGATGTAACAAACTCCGCAAACACACACACACACACACACACACACACACACACACACACACACATACATACAAGTTCCTTACACGCGGAAATCACAAGATATAAGGCATTTGCAAGATTACCTGTTCGCAGATTCTCCTTTTCCTTGTTTTTCTTCCTCTATTCCTTCCAGTTGGTCCTTTTCCCTTTCTTTGTGCCTGTCCCAGTCTTTTTCACTGTGCCTGGACCTTTCCCTGTGCCTCTGCTAGGAACGGGCCTTAGGCGCAGGATGATGTAACAAACTCCGCAAACACACACACACACACACACACACACACACACACACACACACACATACATACAAGTTCCTTACACGCGGAAATCACAAGATATAAGGCATTTGCAAGATTACCTGTTCGCAGATTCTCCTTTTCCTTGTTTTTCTTCCTCTATTCCTTCCAGTTGGCTCTCCTGTTGACATTTGAATCACTTATCAGATATCAATTGACGTCTTGACTGTTATTATGTAGTATTGTTTTGATGAAACAATTAAATAGAATTGATGTATCCTACCGAAAGAATTATTAGAATCAAATTACGGAGTATGAGAAATAAATGTGTGCGTAGATTGTCGTAGTATACAATGTATGTAAAGTTAAAATTGTACCTATATTTTCTTTGATTCCCTTTGGATAATAAATATACAATGTCTCTTGGTTTTTAGACTATGTTCTTTTATTCTTTAAAATCATTGGATATTATATTATAGAAAATTGAAGACCTGAACATGGCAAAACACATTTTCCCTAAGCGTTGTTACCTACACTTTAATGATGAAAAATAAACAAAGGTAATGTATTACTTTGAACTGGCATCCTAATACAAACATTTACGTTAAAGCATAACACCTTACTTTGTCTTGCTCTCACACTGTTTTTTCTTGGGAAAAAATTGTAGGTGTCACTCAAGTCCGTTTTAAAGCTGCTACTGAAGCAAATCTCAAATTAAAGCAAGTCCTTGCTCGGAAACTGAAACTTAACTCAATATTACTACAAATTTTCTCGTTCAATACTCTTGTAATCTATTTCTCAATATTATATCTTCACATTATTTAATGTACAGATTTTTCGAAATATGGACAGTTTTCGTTACTTTTGAGAAATGTTTTTAAAATATCAGTTCGAACAAAGGACAGTTCAATTGCTGACAATATAAAGGAACACTATGAAAAATGCTTTCTTCGAATAAAGGAAAGTACGATTACAAATATGGTATCTCTACGATCATCATTAAAACCTGTGAACTTTTGAAAATTCTTCGAAAATAGTTAATTCGAAACTCCGGCACTTCTTTTGTTGAAGAGTATATTTCACAAGTTATACAGCTGTAGAATTTTAGGGTAATATTTGCAATATTACAATACCATTACAGTACCAAACGAGAAATCCGCTACTGTGGTTGAGTTTTTGAAAACATTAGTTTTCTTGTTATTGTGACGCATCTGAGTTCGTATCAGATAGGAATACGAGAACGCCCCAATGCGCCTGGTTGAGAACTGACTTTACACATGAATGTCATTGTAAGTGACAATGCTTCTTTGATGTCCTATGAGGTTTTAACTTCTGGCTGACGGGAATTCTATGCTGCTTGCCAGCTACCCGAACTGTGATTGACGTCTTTGTAGCAATGTGGCATGGATTTGGTTTTTCTTCAATAAGTAAATAAGAAAACCCATATAACTGTTTATTTTGTCACGTACTACTCACGTAGTATACGATATTAGCGATCTTTGTAGCAATGTGACATGGATTTGGCTTTTCTTCAATTAGTAAATAAGAAAACCCATATAACTGTTTATTTTGTCACGTACTACTCACGTAGTATACGATATTAGCGACATTTCACAGAAGAGTTCATATAATGGGACCCTGGTAACGAAACGGTTGATAAATCTTCTCCCTATATGCTATAAATAGACATCGGATGTTCAGGCACTAAAAAATCGTCTTTTAGGCGCCTAAAAAGGCACTGAAAAAGTCAAGAATAAGGAGGGAAAAGGCACTGTCATAAGTTGCATACACAATAAAATGGAAAATTGTAATTTTTGTATATATTATTTTGTAAACTTAAATGCACAAAACCAGTTCGTATATTTTAATGTAAAACTAGATTTACATATTTACAACTCTTCTACATTCTATTCTTAATAGTTTCCATTAACCAGTAATATTTACATATTACCAGTAACTTTTTAAGGATCACAATTTCAAATTTGCGACGACTGGGAGACAAAATCAGTTTGAATGCGGAGAAGGATATCTGAACGATGTGACTGGCATATATTTTAGCAGTCCAACACTAGCAACACTGAAACCTTCTGGGAATTTATATTTATTTCCACTTAAAATTTCGGTTCCCTCCTCGTATTGTCAATCGTCCATGTTCTCAGATCATGGCTAATATTTGTGAAATAGGGAAATGGAGAAAAATCAGTTGGTGTACTTTCAGGAATTCTCTCGTAATTTTAAATTTCAAGACGTGAATTGAAGGTTTCGTAATGAATGGTCACGTTGGACCATCGCCGATTTTCCGATATCTTAGCATTGTATATAAATACACTAAATAAAAGGCAAAAAAGTCCTAAAAAAGGTATTTTGCACAAAATAAGCATTTATGCTAAAATAAGCAAAAATAAGCATTATAAAATTCCGTCAAATGTCATCATTTATCATGATTCGTGGACATATATTATCAGCCTTTAAATAAGTTCTCTAGAAAAAAATAGGCATTTCCCTAAACATCCGATGTCTAGCTATAAATAACTTCCTGTGACACGTCGTGCACTCAGAACTAGGATTACCAACAATGTTCATGTTCAAGGGAGGACACTCGATAAACGCAAAAAAACACATCAACGTATTTCTTTGTATACATAATTAATTTAGACCAACATTAGCTATTTCTTTCTTCTCTCCATTTGCGATTCAAGCAAAAAGATTAGTTCATAAAATGCAGATGGAGATGGTCTGAGCGGCTCATTTTTTATTTTAGTCGCTAGACATAGCCACTATCATGTGTGCGAGTGTCAGCGTTCAGAAAAAGGATATTCATATTTTCTATTCTAAATTAAACAATAAAGGATGCAACGTAGCAGATGTTAGTCATGTGATAAAATATATGACATGTTATAAATTTACTAAAAGCAAGACTTATAATACAAAGAAGGACGAGAGGATAATTGACGTCAAAGGGGGACTGTCCTCTCAAATGGAGGATGGTTGACAACCCTACTCACAACACGTTTTGTGGGTCCTTGATATCGAAAGATCGGTTTTACGGCTAAACGTCTGTTTCCATGAACCACGCTAACGGATAAACTGTGTACAGAATTTTCATTAAAATTGATATTCCCTAATAGATCTAGCTGTCGCGACCCCTTATATTTGTAATGGATACTTTTGACTTCTACGGGAAGCCTCAAAGACATTTTCCAATTTTTTCTCAAAAATGACACCAAATGTTTGCTAATCTTTCTCTCTCTAAAATGGTGCAGGCCCGATATTCCTTGAACTCTGAATTTTCGAAAACTGCAAAAGTTTAAAACTTTTTCGGCGTCGTGTGACAACTATAATACTGAAGATAGAAGTTTTATTTTTATTAATGAAATCTGTTCTTCAATATTGGATCTTTAAATGAGGCCACGAAGAATTTCTTTCAAAACATGAGAAGTTTTCGCGTAACTGCGAGAAATGAGTGACAATAGAATTATAAAAACTACACAACCTCAAAAACGAATTCAAATTCTTCCTTTAATTTTATCTCGTCCAGAGCAAACTACGCTTATAAAATTGGCACAGATTCCATTCTCGTTGATTTCTGACAATTTTTGAAAATTGCAAAAGTTACAAATAATGCGAAAAAGTGTGTGCTGTTGAAGCACCACTAGTTATTACAAAACGCGGGTCGATTTGTAATTGCAGCCCAGCCTCGTTTTCAGTCGCGAAATGCCTTTTTCTAGATGGCAAGCATAGCCGGCGGTGGCATCGGCCTGCACAGCGGAGCCCACAGTTCAGCGGAAAGACCTTAGCTCTCAGGAGGCCTTGACGGAACGGACGGCTGCACCGTTACTCTCCTCCCCTCCCCTCCCCCTCCCCCACCACCGCCCCCTCTTTTCCAGCCGCTCGCTCGTTCGCCACGACTGCCCACTACATCCGCCACCGCGGCCCGTCCGACTACAACCTTAGGCTACGGTCACAGTGCAATATCACTCGTTACGTTCACACCGAAGTATGACTTTAATAATAATAATAATAATAATAATAATAATAATAATAATAATAATAATAATAATAATAATATAAATAATAATAATAAATCTCAAGCACATAGTTAAAGAACCTTCAGTAAGAGAAGATAATTGCAGAATGTGTTGCCAAAGATCTGAAACAACTGATTGATTGATTTTTTCATGTTTCCGGGCGCGTCAACTACTTTGGTCATTAGTCTCGTTAGTGTAGAGCATGTTTTCTTTTCGCGGGAGATGGCGATGATCTTCCCCCGCTGGATGGTGAGATACGGCGCCGACCTACCGTCGGCTAGTGGGGTTTACCCCTAACCAGGACCCTCCCACCAGCGGGGCACCGCCCCAGCCGGGACAAGCTCTAAGCTCTCGACCGATCTCCCGGAATATGTGGTAGTGTAGTGCATGTTAGTGTAAGTGTGTGTGTGTGTGTGCGTGTGTGTGTAAGGGGAGAGGATAGGACACGGAAGAGGAAGGACAGATCGCGCGCGGTCCGTGGCCCGTTTGGTAGGGTACTGCTCCGGCATTCGCCTGGTGTTGATCGGAGAAACCACGGAAAACTACCGATCAGAGCAGACGACCGCTAGAATTCTCCTCCAGACAGAGAATGAATTCGACCTAGCTGAAAAGCTAGTGTCGAAAATCCTGCCGCCGTCAGGACTCGAACCTAGGACCTCCCGATCAGAGGCGCTGCAGTGACATCAGTTGATGCACTGAGCTACCGCTCCCAGTTTCTGAAACAATCCAGCATATGTTAATTGGCTGTAGTGTACTGGCTCCCTCTGAATATAAACTTAGGTATGACAACATTGGACGTATAATCCACACCAGACTTGCTGAGAAATACGGTCTTCTGCACGAGATAACATATTATATGTATAATCCTCAAACGGTCCTAGAAAATATCGCCTACAAGTTGTACTGGGACAGAAGCATCCTGACAGACAAAACCATCCATCACAAGAGGCCTGATATCACTATCTGGGTCAGGGTATCCAACAAAATCTTCTTTGGGGACTTCGCGGTTGTTGACGACGACAACACCGTAACAATCTACCAGACGAAGCTGGGAAAATACAGAGAATTAGTCCAAGTCGTGAAGGCGGAATGGCCCTTGGCAAATGCGAAGACAATCCCGATTGTAATCTCAGCTACTGGTATCGTACCAAAAGTCACTATAACGTCAGTGGAAGAACTTGATATAAACAAAAATATTCCGATAAACATGCAGAAAACGGTCATAATTAATACATGTACTTTGGTTAGAAGAATTATGGGTCCATATGTATAAAACACTTATTAGAAATTTTTTTGTAAAATTTAAAGACCTTAATTTTTAATAATGTATTATATGCTGTGTAAATAGTGTAAGCGCTATTCATAAATTTGTAAGTAATATGTGATCATGCTTTAATGTGTATCTGTGTGATTACTGTAAACCTAGAAAGCTATGAATAAAGAGATGATGATGATGATGATGATGATGATGATGATAATAATAATAATAATAATAATAATAATAATAATAATAATAATAATAATAATAATAATAATAATAATAATAATAATAATAATAATGTCTTTATTACTGGCGAGGCTTTTTCACTTTCGCAACCGAACGATTGATTCATGTTTCCGGGCACGTCAACTGCTATAGTCATTAATACCGTTAGTGTAGTGAATGTTTTTATTCCAGGGGAATGTTTTATCCTAGGCGGTGATTCTTTCCCCGCTGGATGGTTAGATCCGGCGCCGACCTACGCATGGGCTTGCTGGTGATTTCCTTTCCAGGTATCTTCACCGGGAGCGGTAGCTGTGTGCATCAACTGATGTCCCTGCAGCACCTCTAACCGGGAGGTCCTAGGTTCCAGTCCTGACGGCGGCAGGATTTTCGACACTGGCTTTTCAGCTAGGTCGAATTCATTCTCTGTCTGGAGGAGAATTCTAGTGGCCGGCTGCTCTGATCGGTAGTTTTCCGTGGTTTCTCCGATCAACACCTGGCGAATACCGGAGCAGTACCCTACCAAACGGACCACGGACCGCGCGCGATCTGTCCTTCCTCTTCCTTGTCCTATTCTCTCCCCTTACACACACACTTACACTCACATGCACTACACTACCACATATTCCGGGAGACCGGTCGGGAGCTTAGAGCGTGTCCCGGCTGGGGCGGTGCCCCGCTGGTGGGAGAGTCCTTGTTAGGGGAAACCCCACTAGCCGACGGTAGGTCGGCGCCGGATCTCGCCATCCAGCGGGGGAAGACCACCGCCATCTCCCGAGAAAAAAAAACATGCACAACACGAACGGGACTAATGACCAAAGCAGTTGACGCGCCCGGAAACACGAAAAAAAAAACTTTCCTGGTATCTCCCCTAGCGGGCCATGGCCCCATCCGGGATAAGCTCCAAGCTCCTGACTGGTCTCCCGGAATGGTGACGTAGTGCATGTAAGTGAGAGTCCGTAAGGAATGAAGATAGGACTAGGTAGGGGAGGGAAAATCGCGCGCGGTACGTGGCCCGTTTGTTAGGGAACGACTCCGACATTCCTTTGGTACTGATAGGAGAAATCGCGAAAAACTACCTCTCTGAGCATCCTATTGAGTTAATTCGCACTAGCTTAAATGAGATTGACATTTCAGTTTTAGAAAATATGTGGAGATATTGAAAATTCTCTCCTTGTTCGTTCAAATACATAATTATTGTACGTCATTCACTGACTTACTCAAATTCTCACATACTTCTGTTACTTTTCCTTCCTTCTAACAAGCAAAATCATTTTAGGTACAGGTCTTTACTTTCCATACCAGTTTACTGACGTATATGCAGTTGACACTGCACTGAAGAGTAGGTACCATAAAGTTAATCCTCAGAAAACGTCTTAGCAGTTATCCTACCTTCAATGTTAACCCTACCACTTATTTTTCACTCCAAATTAAACCTTTAATGGTATGTATGCCTTTCGTTTGAAATTGATGTTCAAATATTTGTGGTCCATTAGTTTGTTTTTATTATCAATAATATAATTTGTTATATTTTTATTACATTTTAAAGGCAAACCATTATTGTTTAGTCAACTTGGATATTTTCAATGAAAACGCAAAATGTGTAAAAAAATTCAAAAGTTTAACAAATAACAACATACATTTTTCATATTAAAATGGTAAAAAGAATGAGCCTGCCATCTCAGCTTTAAAGAAATAATGTAATATTAATTTGCATTGTGCATAATGCATATTTACATCATATAGACAACCATATGCATTTCATGGCTCTTTTCAATTCCAAACTTGTGAAACATTTTTATTTATAATTAGAATTCAGTTCTCTTTCTAGGCACTTATGTGTATTAATATTGCCTCAACTACTCAACAGAAAGCAAAATTATGTTCGAATAAGGAATATCCACTTTTATGATTGTTTTAAATGTTTACATTTACAGTACAAATGTCATATAAATGAAAACCAGGTGTTTGAAATCCAAATATCAAACTTACAGTGGTTATGGTTACATTGCCATAATTCCAATCAAATTGACAGTTGATTTAAAATAATATAATACTCTAATGCAACATAAAACATACCTCCTAATTTGCCTACCCAAACATTCCACCTTAAAGATTCTTTTTCCCTTATTATTCACATCAAAACATCTTACATGTTTGATATTTGATTTCGTCAGTATCTTTGAAATTTCTAGTATGTCTGTACTAGGCATTTCCATGTCTTCATTACAGTAAAGTTGTTGAGAGAGTAATCGTTATGAAGTATAATAATATTTTCTTCTTAAAATATTCCTGAACTACAATGGATTATTAAACACCAGAAAATAGCTCATCATTCAGCAATTTATTGCAAAATCTATCAAGAAACTTGGTTGTGCGTCGCTTTTCACGAGAAACACATTTTATTCTTCAGATGACTACGTAAATTTATTTATTTCCTAGTATTTTATTAAATTATTGGAAACCAAAAATATACTCAACTCCATACATTTCCATACTGCTAGAAATCATAATATATCAAACACAAACAAACCACTTTGGTAAGCAATGCTAGATTCAAATTTATATTTACTTACCAATGGAAAACCTTGTTCTCAACAGACATACACGAGTATGTAACACAAACACACGTCAAAAGAAATACGATCCTGACATTACCTCGTCCATGCGTATGGACGCTCATAAACATTCTGTGGACCTCAGAGAGAAACTAAAACAAATGAAGATTTTCTTAGCGAAAAGGCGCGTAATTCAAAAAACAATTCTGTAAAAATATGGTGATGATGATGATATAAAAGGGCAAGGGCCATTGCATACCTAAAAGGGCAAGGGCATCTTGTCAGAACACAGGGGTGGTTCTGCTTAGCTCGTAAGGTAAACCAGTTCTTAAGAGATTTCTATATTTAAAAAAATACCAGTACTATAAAAATATGCCTATAAAATATACTATGGAAAAATAAACTTTTTTCATTTTTACCGTATAGGTAATCAAAATGCAAGATTATTCGCGGTGCCCTAAAGATATAATCTATAAAAATATAATAATATAAAAATAGATTTACTCAACATTGAAAAGAATGCATACACACTCGAATATACAACCTACATGCATGTCGAATCACCAGATGTGTTTGACGATTGTAGTTTAGGTAAGTCAAAAGTCTCTGTCACTAAAAGATTTTTGCACCTGCTTCTTTTCCTCAAATTCATCCACGTTTTGAAATTTTCTGTTTAAGAATTATAAAGAACACAAAATGAGATTTAATTTGGTCATAGGTTTGATTGATTGATTTGTTATGGTCATAGGTAATTTGGACACTTGAAAATAAATTAATTTATAGAGCTAGTTTCTATATGGGCCGAAAAAAGAAGAATTTGTAGGTCTTAAAAAAATTTCAATCAAAAATTTTTAGAATTACCTTGGTTCATGTCAAAGGCTTCCCTCATCTGCGCCCTGGTTCATATCAAAGGCTTCATTACACGGAGACACCAACAAGCCAAGAGTTCAAGAAAGGATCAAAAAAATAAGTCCGAAATGTCACCAATGCCTGGAAATACATCCCAATCATCTAGCTCTTAAACTCTTCAAGTCAAGAAATCCATAAGGCATTTCGCATCGTCACCATGCAGTTCTGAATAAGAATAAGAAAAAATGTCGATTTTCGAAATAAAAACTTTTTTTTTCAAAATTCATTAAATACTTTTTACGAAATAAATGTGGAAACTAGTAGAATAATAAAAATGTTGCAAATAATGTAATATATAAGTAAAATAGTACAAAAGATGCAAAAGTACGTAACGAAAAATATGTATACTATTTTAGGTTTGCCCTGGTTCGCAAAGATCATTGTTTTCAAGAACGGAACATAGGAAAACAAAAAATACATATATACATTAGAATCCGGGCCCTATTTAAAAGGGTTTATAACTATCAAACGGCGACGAAAAAAGTGAGAGTCTTCGGCCCGACGGCTTTTTGTCTCCTGATGTTAGAAACATTGAACGTCCGTGCTGCACACAAGAATTCATTTTTTACCTAATTTTAAATTATCCCATTTACTTATTTACTAAATTATTTCACTCGGTTAGTAATATCTTACTTTTCATCTGTCTTTTCATATTTCCTTCCCATAATTCCCTTTTATTATTCTCTCCTTAAGAGAACATGTAGCGTCATTCAACTGTTTCCATGTTTCCTTCGTAACCACAATCGTCCAGGTAAATTATGGAACATATTTCGAGCTCCGTGTTAAAGGTAATAATAATCAGTAAGTGTCAATAAGAAATGAATAGTTATTTATGCAACAAGGGCATTACAACCCTTATAACACCGGTGGTTTTTACATGCTTATTTTTTTTACATAATTTTAATGATTCAGATTGACTTATATTAATTAACTAGTAGATTGACTCGGTTTGTCATTTCATATTTCCCCCCCATAATTCCCTTTCATAATTCCCTTTCATAATTCCCTCTCATAATTCCCTCTCATAATTCCCTCTCATAATTCCCTCTCATAATTCCCTCTCATAATTCCCTCTCATAATTCCCTCTCATAATTCCCTCTCATAATTCCCTCTCATAGTTCCCTTTCATAATTCCCTCTCATAGTTCCCGTTCATAATTCCCTCTCAGAATTCCCTTCTAACGAGAACATGTAGCAACATTCAACTGTTTTCGTATTTCCCTCCTAACTACGATCCTCTGGATCCAGAGAAGTCATGCAGTGTTTATCGAACTCGCTAACAAAGGCCATAACAAGCAATAACGTACTATCAATAAAAAAATAAAAATTATTTTAAAAAATCCCTATTCCTCTCACAGAAGGCTTTGGCCGGAGCCAATGTTCTGAGCACGTGTTGGGCCATGCACGGAGCAGGCTGACATCGTCAGAGCGCAGATAAGACCACCCGAGATAGCGTTGACCACTCCAGCCGCACTTCTCTCAGGCCTTTGACTCTTCGCGGTGGCCGGCTGCTTTCATGAGTTCAAATGAGGCAGTGTTGATTGATTGATTTATTCATGTTTCCGGGCGCGTCAACTACTCAGGTCATTAGTCCCGTAAGTGTAGTACATGTTTTTTTCTCGGGAGATGGCGGTGATCTTCCCCCGCTGGATGGCGAGATCCGGCGCCGACCTACCGTCGGCTAGTGGGGTTTCCCCCTAACCAGGACTCTCCCACCAGCGGGGCACCACCCCAGCCGGGACAAGCTCTCAGCTCCCGACCGGTCTCCCGGGATATGTGGTAGTGTAGAGCATGTTAGTGTAAGTGTGTGTGTGTGCAATGGGAGAGGATAGGACAAGGAATGGGAAGGATAGATCGCGCGCGGTCCGTGGCCCGTTTGATAGGGTACTGCTCCGGCATTCGCCTGGTGCTGATCGGAGAAACCACGGAAAACTACCGATCAGAGCAGCCGGCCGCTAGAGTTCTCCTCCAGACAGCGACTGAATTCGACCTAGCTGAAAAGCTAGTGCCGAAAATCCTGCCGCCGTCAGGACTCGAACCTAGGACCTCCCGGTCAGAGGCGCTGCAGTGACATCAGTTGATGCACTGAGCTACCGCACCCGGTGAGGCAGTGTTCATGAAGCTAAATCAGGGGTGTAAATTGAATCAAGCACGTGAATAGGGAACCCCGATGGATAGAAATCGCCTATATCTTTAGACAAAATACCTCCTGAAGTGGCTTAGGCCATCGTGATGTGGGCCTCAGTGATGTTACAGAGCCTCTAACAGGGAGGCCATACGGTGGTATGATTGTTATCAATAGGGCCAATTTTTCTGAACCTTCAGGTGAATTTTATGACAATTTGTGCACGAATACAGGTATTGTCGATTAGAAAAACGTGTTTTTATTGTGCATATAAAGTCATATTTACACCGTTTTTAGTTAAAGGTCATACTTGGGCCAAATTCTGCCATAAATGCATATATTTGTCATTATTTTAAGGACCTTTTTAAGTAAAAGGTCATATTTTGACTCAATTTTACCCAAAATGCATACATATGTCATATTTTTAAGGACACAAGAATAAAAAACCTGACAATGTTTGTTGTATGTCAATGTATCAGGTAATATTGTCACAAATAAACTCAACAAGTATACCATAAATCATTATTTGAAACAGGATTATTTGTTTTCCAGGCACAAGATTTTTTTTAATGCTAATTAGTTCCAAAGACTGCAAACCGTATGTACCATACTTACAATCTATTCTTGAGTGAATTTTGTTTTTATGTTATACCTAAAATATCAACAGGAATTTTTAAAAAATAAACTTGTATAACGTCATATTTTATTTTTAAGGTCATGTTTTTATAGGTTTTAGGTCATAAATGCTTGCATATTTCGCTGATTTTTAGGTCATTAAAATCCGGGCCCTAGATATCACTAGCTACCAGTTGCGAAGCTGAAGGGTAATCTGGGGAACTTAGATTACCCAAATTATTTTTCAAAAAAATCTGTCGTTCAGTGTACCATTTCTTAAATTTTTTTACTGAATCATTTAAGAAAATTAAATGTTTTTGACTCCCTTTTCCCGCTTACACGCGAGAGAATTAGGAGGGCCGCAGAGATATACTCTGTGAGGCCGATAGCTGAGCGAGGAAACCGGGAGCGGTAGCTCAGTGCATCAACTGATGTCACTGCAGCGCCGGGAGGTCCTAGGTTCGAGTCCTGAGGGTGGCAGGATTTTCGACACTGGCTTTTCAGCTAGGTCGAATTCAGCTGCTGTCTGGAGGAGAATTCTAGCGACCGGCTGCTCTGATCGGTAGCTTTCCATGGTTTCTCCGATCAACACCAGGCGAATGCCGGAGAAAATTCATCAAAACGAGCCACGGACTGTGCGCGATCTTTCCTTCCTCTTCCTTGTCCTCTCCTCTCCCCTTACACACTCACTTACACTAACATGCACTACACCACCACATATTCCGGGAGGCCGTTCGGGAGCTTAGAGCTTGTCCCGGCTGGGGCGGTGCCCCGCTGGTGGGAGAGTCCTGGTTAGAGGGAAACCCCACTAGCCGACGGTAGGTCGGTGCCGGATCTCGCCATCCAGCGGGGGAAGATCACCGGCATCTCCCGAGAAAAAACATGCACTACACTAACGGGACTACAATGACTGAAGCAGTTGACGCGCCCGGAAACACGAACAAACCAAACCAAACCAAAGCTGCTCGGAGGAACCCGCCAGGTGGATAGGCACCGGCTGGCTCTGCCGCGCATGCGCACAAGAGGGCGCGCGCTATATCCCTCTCACTCGCAATTCGCAGGGCAGAGAGCTTATGTTCAGCCGCAGAGGCCCCACCGCAGAGATACTCCTTGGGGCCGATAGCTGAGCGAGGAGCTGCCAGTGGATAGGCACCGGCTGGCTCTACGCGCATGCGCACAAGAGGGCGCGCGCTATCTCCTCCTCACTGCACTCACAGGGCAGAGAGCTTATGTTCCGCCGCAGAGGCCCCACTGCAGATACCCTTTGGGGCCGATAGCTGAGCGCCGAGGAACCGCCAGTGGATAGACCGACTGGCTCTGCCGCATGCGCACAAGAGGGCGCGCGCCATTCCCTCTCCTCACTCGCACTCACTGGGCAGAGAGCTTATGTTCCGCCGCAGAGGCCCCACCGCAGAGATACCCTTTGGGGCCGATAGCTGAGCGAGGAACCTGCCAGTGGATAGGCACCGGCTGGCTCTGCCGCGCATGCGCACAAGAGGGAGCGCGCTATCTCCCTCTCACTCGCACTCACAGGGCAGAGAGCTTATGTTCCGCCGCAGAGGCCCCACCGCAGAGATACCCTTTGGGGCCGATAGCTGAGCGAGGAACCTGCCAGTGGATAGGCACCGGCTGGCTCTGCCGCGCATGCGCACAAGAGGGAGCGCGCTATCTCCCTCTCACTCGCACTCACAGGGCAGAGAGCTTATGTTCCGCCGCAGAGGCCCCACCGCAGAGATACCCTTTGGGGCCGGTAGCTGAGCGAGGAGCTGCCAGTGGATAGGCACCGGCTGGCTCTGCCGCGCATGCGCACAAGAGGGAGCGCGCTATCTCCCTCTCACTCGCACTCACAGGGCAGAGAGCTTATGTTCCGCCGCAGAGGCCCCACCGCAGAGATACCCTTTGGGGCCGGTAGCTGTGCGAGGAACCTGCCAGTGGATAGGCACCGGCTGGCTCTGCCGCGCATGCGCACAAGAGGGAGCGCGCTATCTCCCTCTCACTCGCACTCACTGGGCAGAGAGCTTATGTTCCGCCGCAGAGGCCCCACCGCAGAGATACCCTTTGGGGCCGATAGCTGAGCGAGGAGCTGCCAGTGGATAGACACCGGCTGGCTCTGCCGCGCATGCGCACAAGAGGCGCGTGCTATCTCCCTCTCACTCGCACTCACAGGGCAGAGAGCTTATGTTCCGCCGCAGAGGCCCCGCCGCAGAGATACCCTTTGGGGCCGGTAGCTGAGCGAGGAGCTGCCAGTGGATAGACACCGGCTGGCTCTGCCGCGCATGCGCACAAGAGGGCGCGCGCTATCTCCCTCTCACTCGCACTCACAGGGCAGAGAGCTTATGTTCCGCCGCAGAGGCCCCACCGCAGAGATACCCTTTGGGGCCGATAGCTGCGCGAGGAACCTGCCAGTGGATAGGCACCGGCTGGCTCTGCCGCGCATGCGCACAAGAGGGAGCGCGCTATCTCCCTCTCACTCGCACTCACAGGGCAGAGAGCTTATGTTCCGCCGCAGAGGCCCCACCGCAGAGATACCCTTTGGGGCCGATAGCTGAGCGAGGAACCTGCCAGTGGATAGGCACCGGCTGGCTCTGCCGCGCATGCGCACAAGAGGGAGCGCGCTATCTCCCTCTCACTCGCACTCACAGGGCAGAGAGCTTATGCCCGCCGCAGAGGACTTTGACCAGCGTAGATACCCTTGGGCCGATAGAGCGAGGAACCTGCCAGTGGATAGACCCGGCTGGCTCTGCCGCGCATGCGCTCAAGAGGGGGCGCGCTATCTCCCTCTCACTCGCACTCACTCGGCAAAGTGCCCCAGAGAACCTAGGCTCCCGGGAGGAACGGACTTTAAAGAAAGTAAAGACATTCGTGAGAAATTCCATGGTAAATATGAGAATCGGTAATTTCAGTGCACTGGCTATCTCAGGCCTTTGACTCTTCATGGTTAGAGACCGGATTTTTATGTAATTACATATTTTTTGTCTTTCTACTTGTTGTACTCAAATTTCTAATCAGGGTGAATCGGCCCTGTTCTAACACAATATTCAATTTTTTCGTTACATATTTTTACATATTTTGTACTATACTACATATTTGACATATTTTGATATTTTCACGAAATATTTTTATTATATTAAATTTATCCAATTTTATATCATATCTTTTATGAAAAGAAATATTTTTAAAAACAATCAGCATTTTCCTATATTATTACTGCGTGTACCCCATGTGAAGATGCGTGATGTTCTCTCAGTTCTGCAGATTAAAATTTTGAGAACGGTAAGGAGAGAGACAAAAAATATGTAATTACATAAAAATCCGGTCTCTAGTTATTACCAACTCTCAAATACAGCTCGTATCAAACTCAATTACAGCTCTAGGTTGCCTAACTCAATGCATTCCAGGTAAGACTACATGTAAAACTCTTATGTACAGATTATATTTCTCTCTCGTAGGTCACATAGTTTTTTTACTGTTTTTGACAAAATAAATCAAATAAAAACTTTGAGAAACTCGCGATTTCCTTTCTATCGTTCTCGATTCCCAAAAGATTCGTTTAGATCACCATATTCTTCACCGTTGTTTTAGTAAAATAAATCCTTAATTATATTCAATACACAACACTTTCCAAACCTCTAATCCAGTATTCACCTTCCTTAACATTAATGTAGAAAACTATAGTAATTTCCATTCCAACCCTACGTTGTCCAATGCCACATTACCATCGGAAAAGACTTTTAGCAACTTTGTAAGGGAAATTTTTCGATCAAAGAGAAAATAATTAAATAGATGATACGCAAGAACAAGCTCCTCAAATCATCCGCATTAAACTATGTAGTATGTAACTGTTATAATATGACAGCACATACTTTCTCACAATATTTATAACTTTTGCAATTTTCGAAAATTTAGAGAGTTCAACGGAAACAAGATCTGTATCATTTGCTCTATTCGAGAAAAAACTGTAAAGTTTATATTCGGAGGCTGTTTGAGAATTTTCTTTATAATTTTCCATTACTTCGGGCAAAAATTACGTGAAAACTACTCTCTGTTTCAAAAAATTGTAAATGACGTTTTTTAAAGAGCAAATCTTAAATAACATATTTTATTAAAGAGAAAAAAGTCATCAATAGTGTACTTTTCCAATATTTATTTAATATTAAAAAATATAGAGAGTTCGTCAAAAATGTGTCTTGCTTTTTTATGTTTCTCAAAAAGCAAGACACATTTTTGACGAACTCTGTATTTTTTAATATTAAATAAATATTCGGAGAAATTCGGGGCAAAAAAGAAAAAAATTGGAGCCGTTTTTGAGAAAATTATTGATTAAAAGATGCATATAATTCTAACAAAATTGCACAAAAACTACTCAGTTTTTAAAAAATTGTACATGATATTTTTTCAAGATATCTTTGAAGAACATAGTTACTTATGAAAAAATCTCAAGGGTGCAAACAAGAAGCATACAGCAGCATGTTCTAAAGAGCTAAGCTCCTCACACAGCAACGGCAAATACTGGATTACCGTGTTTGTGTCAAACCTGGCAATGGCTGGCAAGTGATAAGACGCGTCTACGGTTACGAGCGAATGAACTAAGAGATTCATTAGGGTTGCACAAACTCATTACAACTGGTCAACTGTAACAGCAAAAGCTTCTCACTTAATAGGAATCTACATGATTGATTGATTAGTAATTCCGGGCGCGTGAACGACTGACATTCGTCCCGAAACTGTAGTGCATGCGTTTTCCTCGAGATATGATCTGCTGGATGCTGATATATGGCGTAGATCGGGTTTCCTCCAACAAGGTATCTCAATCCAGCGAGGCACCGCCCCAGCCGGGACAACCTCTAAGCTCTCAAACGGTCTCCCGGAATATGTGGTAGTGTAGTGTAAGTGTGTGTGTGTGTGTGTGTGTGTGTGTGTGTGTGTGTGTGTGTCTGTAAGGGGAGAGGAAGGACGGCGAATTCTAGCGACCAGCTGCTCTGATCGGTAGTTTTCCGTGGTTTCTCCTATCAACACCAGGAGAATGCCGGAGTAGTACCCTAACAAACGGACCACGGACCGCGCGCGATCTGTCCTTCCTCTTGCTCGTCCTATCCTCTCCCCTTACACACACACTTACACTAATATGCACTACACTACCATTCTTGTCGGGAGACCTGTCGGGAACTTAGAACTTGTCCTAGGTGGGGCGGTGGCCCGCTGGTGGGAGATACCTGGTTGGAACCCCGCTAATCGACGGTAGGTCGGTGCCGGATCTCGCTATTCACTGGGGGAAGATCATCGCCACCTCCCGATGTAAAATCATTCACTACGCTCACGGGACTAATGACGTCAGTAATTGTCGCGCCCGAAATCACTAACAATTAATCAATCAATCTGCTCAATGAACCTCTTTATTCCGATCTATTAAAATGATAAAATGATTCACAAAACCAGTGGGAGAAGATAAAATTTTAGACACATTAGTATTTTTACACATAGATAAAATTTTATACACATTAGTATTTTACATAAAAAACTTTATCACACATTAATGCGAGTGCAATTGTAACACGCTTAAACGCTCGCCACGATAATCTTCCTCGACAATTTTAATTGAATAAATAAATATGTTGATATACATTTTCACCATCCCTTCCTATCATAAGAATATCCACCATTGCCTCCGGCAATTAACACTTTCTCTAGCGAATTAAAGTACTTCAAAATCAATTAGTGGCTGCTTCTTAAGGGCTCTACGAAGTCGCCCTTCCCTAAAAAACCAAGTCGGAAAAAGTTGTAGAAAGTTTTAAACTTTCAATAAATCGACTCGTTTAATTTGTGCATACCACTGCGAAATATTTGAGGTCAAATTTAGATTTAGGTGTCCGCTTAAGCAAACGATAAAATGTTCCGTCCGTGGCTGGTGCATGCGAGGCCATGGAAGCTTGAGAAAGAGTGGGGGTAGTGGGAGTTGGTGGGGGAAGCATACTGCTATTAGGGTTTTGTTCCGCAGAGTCCGCGGCTATTAACTAAGCTAAAAATTCCGACCCTTTCATTTGATTTCATTAATTACTGATTTCTTGCTGATTTTTTTTATTTCTTACTTTCGCGTGAGCATAATTGTACTTTCAGTTATAGTTTGATTGATTGATTGATTTTTTCGTGTTTCCGGGCGCGTCAACTGCTTTGGTCAATAGTCCCGTTAGTGTAGTGCATGTTCTTTTCTCGCAAGATGGCGGTGATCTTACCCCGCTGGATGGCGAGATCCAGCGCCGACCTACCGTCAACTAGTGGGGTTTCCCCCTAACCAGAACTCTCCCACCAGCGAGGCACCGCCCCAGCCGGGACAGGCTCTAAGTTCCCGACCGATCTCCCGGAATATGTGGTAGTGTAGTGCATGTTAGTGGATAGGAGCAAGGAAGAGAAAGGACAGATCGCGCGTGGTCCGTGGCCCGTTTGTTAGGGTACTGCTCCGGCATTGGCCTGGTGTTGATCGGAGAAACCACGGAAAACTACCGATCAGAGCAGCCGGTCGCTAGAATTCTCCTCCAGACAGCGACTGATTTCGACGTAGCTGAAAAGCTAGTGTCGAAAATCCTGCCGCCGTGAGGACTCGAACCTAGGACCTCCCGGTCAGAGGCGCTGCAATGACATCAGTGGATGCACTGAGCAACCGATCCCGGTCCTTCCGTTATCAATGTAAAAGCTGTCTTAGATAAGGGTTGTGCACCCGATGCGTGCAAATCGGTTGTACACTACATGCTGTAGTTTTCCTCGTTCAAGAAATATTTTGGACATGTAAAATGTACGTGATAGTTCGGACATAAGCCACTCCTCTTAATTTGCAACCCATCGGCCGCCACTGCCAAAGTCACTGTTATCGAGTAGCTACAGGCCATCTATTTATTTATTTATTTATTTATTTATTTATTTATTTATTTATTTATTTATTTATTTATTTATTTATTTATTTATTTATTTATTTATTTATTTATTTATTTATTTATTTATTATTTATTTATTTATTTATTTATTTATTTATTTATTTATTTATTTTATTTATTATTTATATTTATTTATTTATTTATTTATTTATTTATTTATTTATTTATTTATTTATTTATTTATTTATTTATTTATTTATTTATTTATTTATTTATTTTACGTCAAAAAACAGTTACAAACTGCGTATGACGTGCTATGGGAAAAAGTGAATTGTGTGCACATTTTCAAAATTCTGTGATCCCTACACTAAGTCATATACTACTTAAATTTTGAATTTTGAAAGGGAGAAAAAAAACAACAAAAAAACTCCCATGTAATAAAATCTATTTTCAAGGATAAATAAGCAATAAATTTTGAATTTTGAATCTTATTAACTTCCGGGGCCACACGTGACCTTGCAATCGACAACCGTTGCACCACCCTTGATCTCGGTCTGCAGGATTTTTCTCTGATTGTGAGTGACCAAAGTCGTGGCACTTCTCTTATCTTTGTTTCTGCTTCCACTTCTCTTATCATTTTGCTAATGTTTCCCTTCTTATCATTCTCTGTATGTTTCCACACAAGTCTCCAGATTGCATTTTAACGTCACTGATAATCATCGGTTTCCAAAATAGTCATTTATTTTTATTTCGTGAAATTGTATCAAATAAAATATGTCCATAAGTCCATGATGTAGTAGGCCACCTAATGCTATATTTCACCCGAATCATAAGTTGGGTATTGAAGAAATAGTGGGAACATGTGCTCCATGAAGAAGCGAATTCAGGAATCTAATTCACATTTGATAACTTAAGGGAAATAAGTATTTCCTTTATGATAATACTAAAAGAGAATGACGAATGGGGAGGGGGAGGGGAGAGAGAGAGAGAGAGAGAGAGAGAGAGAAAAGGAAAGAGAAGAAAGTTAGGGAGAAAGATATAAACAGAATAAAAGAACAGGATGAACAGGAAACAGGGAAAACTGAAAAACAGGGGGGAAAAGGCAAAAAGGGAGAGAGAAAGGGATAGAAAAAGCCAAAGATAAAAAAGACAAAAGAAGGGAATGGAAGATACAGGGAGTGAGAATGACACACGGGAAAGGAAAAGAAGGGAAGAAAGAGACAAAGCAAGAGACACCTACACACAAAAACAGAGGAAGGGAGACAGCAATGTGAAGGGAGAAAGACTTCTATGTAGAAACAGTGAGACAGAGGAACAGGCAGAATAAGAATAGAAAGAAAAAGGGATAGAAAGAGAGATGCCTTGTTCAGTAGTTTTTATTTTATTTTTTTTAATTCATTGGCATAATAAGGATTTACATGTGATGGTTTAAGAAAAAACAGAGTATAAGCAACGTTTGGTCCATTATTTATATTTGAGGTTAATCCAATTGGGCTCCTGTATAATTTGTTAGTTCCATGTTGTTTTTGTAGTTGACAGTAGTATAATGGGATACAGGGGAAAATAATAATTATTTTGTGACATCATTGGGATACGCTTTCTTAATTCTTGGAAAGCGTAAGGACGTTTTTCCAAGGTGGTTACATTTGGGGCTGAATGGAGTCATAGAAGGATGTTGTGGTTTATTTATTTTATGAATGATATGAGATTTTGAATGCCAAGATCGCAGTGAATTTGTTTCCGACAAATCTGCAGGCGTTTGTAATTTATTTTGAAATGTTTGAAGGCGATGGATATGGGATGCTGTAAACCATATTAGAGTGCCTTAAGTTAAAGTGGGGTGATTGATAGTTTTGTATAATAGAACGGCCTTTGTGAGTTTGTGATGGTCTCTTAAGTAACAGATATTGTCGGATTTTCCACAGGTCTTATTTATAACTTGACCTGGAATTTTAGGACAAATGCTTATTGAATTCCTTTAGGAGATTATGGAAAATAATTTAAAATGTTTACTAATGATGAAAAAATAGATCTTTAGAAAGCAACTAATAGTGTCTAAAATGTCCTAAAAGGGCGGTTAATGCCTATTTTGGTATTTTTATCTAAAACTGCCTAAAACAGGTAATTTTGAAGAATTATTATATTTTTATTACTATTTTTTTAATTTGTCACACCAAAACACAAATAATTTCCCGAAATACGAAGATTCCCTGATCGACGAATACGCAAACGACTACTTATCGAAATCTCTCACGTAACATAAGGAGTTCTGGGCTCGCTCGTGGCACATAGCGAAGTCGCTAGCCTTTGACCACAGACCCGGGTTCCATTCCCGTCGAATATCATGTGAAATTTGTTCCAACAAAACGCGTTTGGATGCTTCACAAGGGCTAGTCCAACCCTTGTGAAATGTCCTAAACCCTACCCCTATCCTTATTCCTTCCCAATTCTGGCCGCTGGGTAGTGACGCAGGAGCGCGTAGCAGGAGGCGCGTACGCGGAGATGCTACCTGACGGTCCTCTTGACAACTCACTGCGACGTGACGTGACACGACAAATAAAAGTTAATGGAGGATTACTCCCCAGCGCACAAACGTTAATGGAGGATTACTCCCCAGCGCAAAGCGCTCAACGCCCCTTAAGGGGCTTGGAGACGCGTTGCGTCAAATAGTAGACGCAACAAATTAAAAAAAAGAGAACTCTACAAGTCAATAGAAAGAGCATGTTTCACGCTCGTCTTCGATCAGCACAGTTCTTGAGCAATTGCATCCATACCCTGGGCATCTGCGCAGTTGACAGGTGACTGGACTTATCGCCGCGGTGCCTCTGCTATGCAATCCAGGCGAAGAAAGACAGGTCAGGCAAAAGTCTACTGTCGGAGAAGCGAATCTTACATAATTGATTGATTGATTTTTTCGTGTTTCCGGGCGCGTCAACGGTATTTAGTCATTAGTCCCGTTAGTGTAGTGCATGCTTTTTTCTCTGGAGATGGCGGTGATCTTCACCCGCTGGATGGCGAGATCCGGCGCCGGCCTACCGTCGGCTAGTGGGGTTTCCCCCTAACCAGGACTCTCCCACTAGCGGGGCACCGCCCCAGCCGGAACAAGCTCTAAGCTCCCGACCGATCTCCCGGAATATGTGGTAGTGTAGTACATGTCAGTGTAAGTGTGTGTGTAAGGGGAGAGGATAGGTCAAGGAAGAGGAAGGATAGATTGCGCGCGGTCCGTGGCCCGTTTGTTAGGGTACCGCTCCGGCATTTGTCTGGTGTTGATCGGAGAAACCACGGAAAACTACCGATCAGAGCACCCGACCGCTACAATTCTCCTCCAGACAGTGACTGAATTCGACCTAGCTGAAGAGCTAGTGTCGAAAATCCTGCCGCCGTCAGGACTCTAACCTACGACCTCCCGGTCAGAGGCGCTGCAGTGACATCAGTTGATGCACTGAGCCACCGCTCCCGGTGCGAATCTTACAAAATAGGCCTAAGTCTTGAACCTTCTAGAAAGTTAAACGGATCATTTCGAGGTTTCTTCTGTCTGTGTGTGTACGTGTGGTTCGGTTCGAATCGTGATTATACACAGTGCTGTTTAATTATGAAAGTGTATAAAACAATACGCTTGTAGTCACTCTCATAAATGGAAAAGCAATTGACTTTCCTGAATAATAAAAATACCTAAATTATTCCTTTTATAATATCCAATGATTCTTGACCCGTTGTAAATATATAAATATAGGTATATGTATAGTGAACCATTTCATTAGATCATCATTAGAACCATTTCATTACTAATTTTAGCTCTAATGAAATGGTTCACTGTGTATATATACCTGTGTATAAAAAGTTTTATCGTTCTGTAGTCCTGATGAAGGCCAAATATATGGACGAAACGTCGACAATGTAAAGTGTTTGTTTTCTTTACTGTGTCCCAAACTCAAAAATCATTAGACACTTAATCCTTTTATGATCAGTTTTAGATGTCAGAAACATAACTTTTCATATCTAATAATTTTTAAATGCAATGTATTTTAATTGCCTAAAACGTCACGTTTCATGCCTAATAGTGCCCAATTTCATAATTTTATACTTACTTTAGGTACCTAAATCATTACTTTTTGTGCCTAAAATTGAATAATTTTGCAATGTATTTTAAGTGCCTGGAACGTCACTTTTCATGCCTAATAGTGCCCAATTTCATAATTTTGTTACCTATTTTAGGCGCCTAAATCATTACTTTTTTGTGCCTAAAATTCCGAGGTCTATATATAAAAGAGTTGATGTGATATTTCCATGTTAGCCGAGGTGCACTACAATAATACTTCGCTGGCTGTGTGAGCGTCTGCAAGGGAATGGGAGAGTTTGAGAGCGTGAGAAAATAGGTCGTTGGAGCCTTCGTCATGTGAGTATTGTGTGGATGCCCTGTCATTCCCGTTGGCAGATATTCCAGCAACTGCACTATCTCCTCGACTCTGTGTGTCCAGTCAGAGTTTACTCCCGGAATCTTAAGTCCTTCAACTGTTCTACGACTTTAACTTTAGATCTCGTAGGCGTTGTGTCATTTGTTTACATCCAATCATCTCTTACACAATTGCTATACGAGGGGTAACTGCAATTCCGTGAAATAACAAACAGGATAAAGAAGTGATAAATTGATATCACTCTTCGACCATTTGTTTGTCCGGTGATTAACTGAATCGCAATCAAAACATTTCCATTCAAATGTCGTCTTAAAATTTTGATAGGTAAGCTATAAGAATGGAGTGAGTGCTGCAACGATAAAATTCAGTCATGAAAATGTTCTTTTCTTCCCGCACTAATCTTACCATTCCGTTTAAAAATTGAAATGAAATTGCGTTTCAGAATAGGTAGAAATACAGCAAACACTGTAATGCATGGAAACGGTACATTTTTTTTCGTCTTTTTTTCCCTCCTCCGTAATTGATACCCCTATTTTACCACAAACAGTTGAATTATAAATAACGCGATCGAGAAAACTGCGTTTATATCATTGACAGAAATAAAATGTTTGAACACGTAGTACCGCTTTCGGGTCCTTTTGAAATTTTTCGGGAGGGGGGGGGGCGCATCCCCACCTCCCTCACTGCGCATTCTCACGCCTATTTCAAATAATGAGATCCGAAGCGGCAGTGGTCGCTCAGTGTATCAACTGATCTCACTGCAGTTCCTCTGACGGGGAGGTCCTAGATTCGAGCCCCGACGATAGTAGGATTTTCGACACTACCTAGAGAGCTAAATCGAGTTCTGTCGCTGCCTGGAGAAGAATTCTAGCGACCGGCTGCTCTGATCGGTAGTTTTCCGTGGTTTCTCGAATCAACACAAGGCGAATGCCGAAGCAGTACCATAACAAACAAACCACGGATCGGGTACGATCTTTCCTACCTTTTCCATGTCCTATCCTCTCCCCTTACGCACTTACAATCTCTACACTAGCACACATGACGGGAGACCGGTCGGGGACTTAGAACTTGTCCCGGATAGGGTGGTGTCCCATTGGTGGGAGATACCTGGTTGGGGAAATCCCCGCTAGCCGACGGTAGGTCGGCGCCGGATCTCACCATCCACCGGGAGAAGACTACGGCCATATCGCGAGGAAAGAACAACCACTACACTTACGGGAGCAATAACTTTAGCAGTTGATGCACCAGGAATCACTAGCAATCAATCAATCAATCTCCCCTCTGAGCGCGCCGGTACCTGTTTCAAATGATGAGACCCGAAACATAACTAGGGATGACAAGGAACACTGATGTTTTTAAAACAGCGATATTTCGTTGCAAAACCGTCGATTTTTTTCAAATAAAGGAGTTTAAGCACTTGTAGAATAGCAGCAATCCACAGCCGTTGTTTTGCGTCATCCTCTTTATCATGCCTCACGCCTCACATTTCGCCTGTGCAATCTGAGGGAATTTTAGGTGTTTTTACTCCAATGGTTAATGAAAGTGACTAAATGAAAGTGACTAAAAGGTAAAGAAGCGCAACACGATGTTTTTATGGTTAATGTTATTTTTTACATTCAATAATTTTTATTAACATACTACTAACATGCTGGTAACCAAACAATAAAATATATCCCTTTAACGTACTGTAATTAAAAATGCATAGGAATTTGGCATGTTTATTAGTAGGGGACGGAATTAATTGTCATAAAAAAGCAAAATACGTACATTCATATCTACATATTTTTCCCAAATATGTAGGAAAAAACAAAATATGTGAAATAAAAATTCGTTATAATGCTTAAAATTCCATTACTCAAGCGTTTTCCGAGCACACTACGTTGTCGATCAGATCTTAACATGGATTCAAAAAGGCAGAAAGAAAGTTCTATATCTACAGAAGCAATTATTCGCTAGTTTCATCCGAAATGTATAATACTTTCGTAGTATATACAATGTTGTTTACGAGCAGCCGGCGCTCAAGTGAATAGTACCGTGTACCTTGTGATAGAAAGAGAGGGAGGTAAAGGGAGCACCCCCCCTCTAAGAAAGCAATAAGACAATGATCTAAAAAATATTTGTTTTATAGAGTTACGCATGGGGTCTTTGAAATAGCACGTGGTTGAAGTTCCTTCTTCTTCACTTTCATTCGCTCCTCCTTGATCCCGAGTTCGCGGTTTCCAAGAAAAAGAAGACGCGGACGGGAAAGGAGTAAGTTTGACAATTAATAGCAAAGGTCCGGAGTTTATACAAACGCACTGCATGACTTTGCAAATATTTCAGTAACAAAGTGCGCAAGAACGCGCAAGTGAAATGTTCATTTTTAGCTTATAAATATACTAAAATGTAACGAAATATGTAGCAATAGATAGAATATATAAATAAATGTCATTATACCAAAATATGTAAAAATATGTAAAATAAAAATGGTTTCAATTCGTTCAGAATGTCGAGTTAAGTCTATAGAATATTTGTGAATCTTGTCCCTGTAGAAATATGTATTTATATGAAAATACGTTCCCTATTTATTAGACTATGATTAAAACATGGATGTTTTAAACATCGATGTTTTTCGTCGGCGTTTTCATCGACAGCGAAAACCCTTTAGCGATGTATCGAAACATCGATTTATCGCTGATTGATTGATTGATGTTTTCGTGTTTCCGGGCACGTCAACTGCTTTGGTCATTAGTCCCGTTAGTGTAGTATATGTTTTTTTCTCGTGAGATGGCAGTGATCTTCCCACGCTGGATGACGAGATCCGGCGCCGACCTACCGTCGGCTAGTGGGGTTTCCCCCCAACTAGTACTCTCCCACCAGCGAGGCATCACCCGATTCGGGACAAGCTCTAAGCTCCCGACCGGTCTCCCGGAATATGTGGTAGTGTAGTGCATGTTAGCGTAAGTGTGTGTTTAAGGGGAGAGGATAGGACAAGGAAGGGGAAGGACAGATCGCGCGCTGTCTGTGGCCCGTTTGGTATGGTACTGCTCCGGCATTCGCCTGGTGATCGGAGAAACCACGGAAAACTACCGATCAGAGCAGCCGGCCGCTAGAATTCTCCTCCAGACAGCGACAGAATTCGACCTAGCTGAAAAGCTAATGTCGAAAATGCTGCTGCCGTGGGGAATGGGAACCTAGGGCCTCCCGGTCAGAGGCGCTGCAGTGACATCAGTTGATGCACTGAACCACCTCTCCCGGTAGAGTTAATATAGAAAATGCTGCCTCCGTAGGGAGTGGAACCCTAGGACCTCCCGGTCAGAGGCGCTGCAGTAACATCAGTTGATGCACTGAGCTACCGCTCCCGGTTGCCATCACTGAACATAGCATCCGCGAGGAGAGGAATTGTTTTCCTTTGTCTGGACGAACGACGCCGTGCGTGTGTCGGTGACCCAGAAAAGAGGCGGTAGCAGTTAGCACCAATTTCCTCACTTTCGCTGCCTCACAAGGCTTCCTCGAATGTGTATTCATGCCGGTTGTTGATAACTGATAAGCTCCCGCTGAGTGAGACACTTGAACGACTGGAGTCCTCCGACAGGAAGATATTTGCATTATCTCTGTGGTTCTCTTGCGTCTGTCAGCGCTTCTACGGACTGACAACAGTGAGATGATATTTTTTTTCTGATGAAGTTTCGTTCCAGTTGAAGATCGGACCATAGTCTGTCGAAATGCTTTGTTTTTTTCTGTTCTTTGTGTCGTTTGAGGTGTTTTTTCCGCACGAGATTCATTTGCAGTTATTGTAAATTCTTTTGTACCGGGAGCCAGATGGAAAGATGCGGTTTTGAAGGACATTAAGATTCTAGGGATTATGAGTTGGCATAGTTCAAGATAAAAGAAAATGGAAGGCAGTTTTGGAACAGGCCGAGACATTTAAGAGAATGTTGTAGCGCTTTACGAGAAGATGTACCGGGAGAGGTGGCTCATGGCATCATGTGATGTCAATACAGTGCCTCTAACCAGGAGATGGTGGGGATCGAGTCCTGACGACGATAGGATTTTCGACACTAGCCAGAAAGCTAGATCGAATTCAGTCGGTATCTGGAGGAGAATTCTAGCGTCCGGCTGCTCTGATAGGTAACAACCGACCGCACGGGACACTTACGGGACGAATGACCACAGGAGTGAAAGCAGTTGATGACCTGAACCACCCCAGTATGTGGAGTTGGGGGACATTAAACATTCAGTCATATGTTAACGGTACAATATCTACAGCACTTGAGGACCTCTGATCTAAAGAGTATGTCATGACCTGAATGATATGCAAACGTATACAAATTGGTATTTCGTTATTCTGTTATCGTGAATTACATTTCCATTTTGACGTTATTTGTTAGCATGAACTTATCAGTAAAGATAAGTGAGAGACATTTCTCCACTCGGAACATCTTGCTTCGTCCTCGACGATTTTATTGAAGCCTAGCCTGTTAAAAAATTCGCGCAAAATGCACTTTTTTTAATGAAGCCATTTTTTGAGAAAAGTTTGAAAATGTCTGAAGGGACAAGCTCCCATGCTACATTCCGTTTTTCTTCTTGTTACACCGGATTCGATATCGCAGCGGCAGCATTATTGACAGGGGAATCTAGGTTTCGAGTCCCAACAGTGGGAAGAATTTCGATACTACCCACAGAGATATGTCAAATTCAACGAGTATCTCGAGGAACATTCTAGAGATCGGCTACACCAATTAGTATTTTCCGTGGTTTCTTCGATTACCTCAAGGTGATCACCGGAGTAGTACATTTAACAACGGGCCATAGACTGCCCGCGATCTTTTCTTCCCCATCCTGCACCCTCTTCTTCTCTTCAATTGATTGATTTATTTTTTCGTGTTTCCGGGCGCGTCAACTACTGTGGTCATTAGTCCCGTTAGTGTAGTGCATGTTTTTTCCTCGGGAGATGGCGGTGATCTTCCCCCGCTGGATGGCGAGATCCGGCGCCGACCTACCGTGGGGTTTGCCCCTAACCACGACTCTCCCACCAGCGAAGCACCGCCCCAGCCGGGACAAGCTCTAAGTTCCCGTCCGGTCTCCCGGAATATGTGGTAGTGTAGTGCATCATAGTGTAAGTGTGTGTGAGTAAGGGGAGAGGATAGGACAAGGAAGAGGAAGGGAAGATCGCTCGCGGTCCATGGCCCGTTTATTAGGGTACTGCTCCGGCATTCGCCTGGTGTTGATCGGAGAAACCATGGTAAACTACCGATCAGAGCAGCCGGCCGCTAGAATTCTCCTCCAGACAGCGACTGAATTCGACCTAGCTGACAAGCTAGTGTCGAAAACCCTGCCGCCGTGGGGAGTAGGAACCTAGGACCTCCCGGTCAGAGGCGCTGAAGTGACATCAGTTGATGCCCTGAGCTACCGCTCCCGGTTCTTCTCTTCAACATACACACACACATATTTCTCTTCTCTTCAACATACACACACACATATTTATTTACCCTTTCGCGCACTACAATTCCACATAGATCGACAAACCAGTCGGGCGCTTAAGTATTCTGCGGGTTGGGGAAGTGGGTGTCCCACTGGGGGAAATACGCGAGGAGGGAAACCATCGCAATCCGACGAATAGTTCGGCAGCGAATATCACGTTCAGACGGGGGTACATTGCCACCTCACAGGTTCACAAACATCCACTTCACTTACGGGAGTAATGACATCAGTAGTTGACGCACCCGAAATCATCACTCAGTCTCAGTCTCGCACACGAAATCATCATCTCATTATTGTCGATCATTTTCTGAATATATGAAACAGGGTTGTCCAACTAGCGGCCGGCGGTGCCATTTATTGCGAATGGTTATTAATAGACATCGGATGTTTAGGCACTAAAAAATCGTCTTTTAAGCGCCTAAAAAGACGCTGAAAAAGTCAAGATTAAGGAGGAAATAGGCACTGTCATAAGAGTCATACACAATAAAATGGAAAAATTGTAATTTTTGTCTATATTACTTTGTAAAACTTAAATGCACAAAATCAGTTCGTATATTTTAATGTAAAATTAGATTTACACATTTATAACTCTTCTACATTTTATTCTTAATAGTTTCCATTAACAAGTAATATTTACATATTACCAGTAACTTTTCAAGGATCACAATTTCAAATTTGCGACGACTGGGAGACAAAATCAATTTGAATGCGGAGAAGGATATCTGAACCATGTGATTGGCATCTATTTTAGCAATCCAACACTAGCACCACTGAAACCTTCTGGGAATTTATCTTTATTTCCACTTAAAATTTTGGTTCTCTTGGTGTATCGTCCATGTTCTCAGATCATGGCTGGTATTTATGAAATAGGGAAATCGAGAAAAATCATTTGGTATACTTTCGGGAATTCACTCGTAATTTTAAATTTCAAGATGTGAATCGAAGATTTCATAATGAATGGTCCCGTTGGACCATCACCGATTTTCCGATATCTTAGCATTGTATATAAATACAATAAATAATAGGCAAAAAAGTCCTAAAAAAGGTATTTATGCAAAAAATAGGCATTTATGCCAAAATAAGCAAAAAAAAGCATTATAAAACTTCGTCATATGTCATCATTTCCCATGATTCGTGGACAGATATTATCAGCCTTTGAATAAGTTCTCTAGAAAAACTAGGCATTTCCCTAAACATCCGATGTCTACTTATTAAACAAAATTGAAAGGTCCATGCAACCATGTCGGGCGAGAATGTTGTGCTCTTAGAACACCGACCTGCCAGGGTGTACACCCTCATTATTGTAAAAATAGGAGATGTTTAGTAATAAGAATTTTTTCTAGTAAATTCAGAAATTCAAAATAATTCCAATGTGTTTCATTGCACTATGCATGGTGCGGCTTGATATCACGCATGGGTCGATTCCCCCCCCCCCTTCCTCGTTTTAGAGCAGCCGGGTGAAATGCGGAGATCAACATGAAGGAGAAGTCAGGTATGGATCGCCCGAGCAATGAAAATATCGCCTACAAACATTTTAAAGGTTTTTTTAGTTGTGGGCCTTGATTGATTGATTTTCGCCTCCTTTTCCGGGCGCGCCAACGGCTTTGGTCATTAGTCCCATAAGTGTAGTACATGTTTTTCTCGGGAGATGGCGGTGATCTTCAACCGCATGATGGTGAGATCCGGCGCCGACCTACCGTCGGCTAATGGGGCTTCCCCCTAACCAGGACTCTCCCACCAGCGGGGCACCGCCCCAATCGGGACAAGCTCTAAGCTCCCGACCGGACTCTCGGAATATGTGGTAGTGTAGTGCATGTTAGTTTAAGTGTATGTGTAAGGATAGAACAAGGAGGAGGACAGAAACATCGCGCGGTCCGTGGTCCGTTTGTTAGGGTACTACTCCGACATTCGCCTGGTTTTGATAGGAGAAACCACGGAAAACAACCGATCAGAGCAGCCGGCCGCTAGAATTCTCCTCCAGATAGCGACTGAATTCGACCTATCTGAAAAGCTCGTGTCGAAAATCCTGCCGCCGTCAGGACTCGAACCTAGGACCTCCCGGTCAGAGACGCTGCAGTGGCATCAGTTGATGCACTGAGCTACCGCTCCGGGTTAGTGGGCCTTGAGGCCTTGCAAGTTGAACACCCCTGATCTAAAACTTACGAGCATTTATAGGCCCCTTTCCAACCGTCAAAGCTATAGAAAGGGACGCTATTTGCTCAAGAATCAAAAACCCGCTCCAAATCCAGGCCCGATAACATGTCGCGTTTCTTCATTAACATTACAAATTCCGAGTGAAAATCACCTTGGAGTTCCCGACGTGTCTTCGAAACAGCGACGCGCCTCGCTATCATTCATCACCGCGTTGGTGATAATGCAGTGTGTGTGTGCGTGCCCGCTTGATAAGGCTGCGTTTGCATGATGTGGCATTACCAACGCACTCGTTGCGTCACGTAGCCGGAGATTGCCAACGCACGCGAAAACGGGCGCTGATGTCACGAGGGTAGGTCTCTTGCATCGTCTCAAACTGCAAGCAGTCATCACTAGGGCCCGGATTTTAATGACCTAAAAATCAGCGAAATATGCAAGCATTTATGACCTAAAACCTATATAAATATGACATTAAAAATAAAATATGACGCTACACAAGTTTACGTTTTTTAAATTCTTGTTGATTTTTTAGGTATAACAAATACAAAATTCACTCAAGAACAGATTGTAAGTATGGTTTGCAGTCTTTGGCAATAACTAACACTTGAAAAAAATTGCTTGTGTCTGTAAAACAAATCAAGTACAGTACAATAAAACCAATCTAACAAAATGTCTTGCTTTACTACTGCATACTTCTTGTTTAATGTTTTCTATTTTCCTCTCAGTGTTCTGTTTCTGAGTTTATTTGTGACAATATCACTTGATACATTGTCATGCGAGACACATTTCCAAGCCTTTTATTCTTGTGTCCTTAAAAATGTGACATATGTATGCGTTTTGGTCAAAATTTGGCCAAATTATGTCCTTTAACTGAAAACTGTTCTCAAAAACATGACAAATATGTGCATTTATGGCATAATTTGACCCAAATATGACCTTTTACTAAAAACCGTGTAAATGTGACTTTATATGCACAATAAAAATACGTTTTTCTAATCGACAATACCTGGATTCGTGCATAAATTGTTTTAAAATTCACCCGAAGGTTCAGAAAAAATATATGACTGGTCATTAAAATCCGGGCCCTTGTCATCACTAACGACCCGAAAAATATGTAGTTTGAAACGGTAAAATATGTACATAAATATGTAATTAAAACGACTATTATTATTATTATTATTATTATTATTATTATTATTATTATTATTATTCCCGACAGGATTTAGGTCATGGGACCTGTTCCCATTTTTTTTCTGTCTGCCAATGTCCCTTCTTCCTTCTGTTCTATAGTTAATAGCTATGAATGGAAGTCGGTACGTTGGTATTCTCGATACATGATTGTACCATTTTAACTTTTTTTTGATGGGTTCATATAATTCTTTGACTTTTGAAACTTCTCTTATTTCAAAATTCCGTGTCTTGTCGAGTAGCGAACACCCTAGTGTATTTCGGAGAAATTTCATTTCCGCCGTTTGTATTTTATTTTTGATTTTTTCGTGTTCACCCATGTTTCGCTGACATACATGAGTGTGGGGACTGCAATTGTCTTGTAAAACTTAAGCCGTGTCTCCTTTCGTGTTCGGTTTCTAAGATACTTATGTATCGTTCCACAAACATTTCCCAATTTTACTAGTTTATCTTCCACGTGATGATCTATATTACAGGATATGTCACAGCCTAAGTACTTGAAGTTGCTAACTTGTTCTAAATTGTAGTTTCCTATTGTTATTTTAGATCTTACTAGATATTTGTTCATTAACTTCTCATTTGATTAACTTCTCAATTTTAAGTACTTAGGATATTTTGTTACGTATGAAAAAGATATGGATTTTGACGATAAATTAAATAAGTTTATAAATAAATACGGAAACATTCATAGAAATTTAAAAAATAAAACACATATTAATTCTTTTGCAGTTCCTGTACTTACATATGGAAGTGAATCAAAAGTAGTCTTGGAAAGAGAGGAAAGTAGCATTCAGGCAGCAGAAATGATATTTTTACGAAGTATTCTATGATTCACCCTCCTAGATAAAAAGAAGAATGTGGATATAAGGAAAGAGTTAAATGTCACACCTGTGTTAGATAAAATATCAGCTAATAAGAAGAAATGGTGGGAACATTTGAAAAAGGATGCCAAATGAGAGATTTCCGGCATAAGCTCTTCACTTTAGCCTACAAGAAAGGAGAGATGTAGGCAAACTAAAGGAAAAGTGGGCATTGGAACAGATTGAAGCCGAATCGCTATTGGTAGAAAAAGAAACATTTTCATCTGTGGCGCCTACAAAGGACTACCGGGAGCGGTGGCTCAGGGCATCAACTGATGTCACTGCAGCGCCTCTGACCGGGAGGTCCTAGGTTCCCACTCCCCACGGCGGCAGGATTTTCGACACTAGCTTTTCAGCTAGGTCGAATTCAGTCGCTGTCTGCAGGAGAATTCCAGCGGCCGGCTGCTCCGATCGGTAGTTTTCCGTGGTTTCTCCGATCAACACCAGGCGAATGCCGGAGCAGTACCCTACCAAACGGGCCATGGACCGCGCGCGATGTGTCCTTCCCCTTCCTCGTCCTATCCTCTCCCCTTACACTAACATGCACTACACTACCACATATTCCAGGAGACCGGTCGGGAGCTTAGAGCTAGTCCCGGCTGGGGCGGTGCCCCGCTGGTGGGAGAGTCCTCGTTAGGGGGAAACCCCACTAGCCGACGGTAGGTCGGTGCCGGATCTCGTCATCCAGCGGGGGAAGATCACCGCCATATCCCAAGAAAAGAACATGCACTATACTAACGGGACTAATGACCAAAGCAGTTGACGCGTCCGGAAACACGAAAAAATCAATCAATTAAATGTGTTACCGTATTCTTTGAAAGAGACATTCATTATTTGTAGGTCTTTTATCCAGCCGATAGCCGGTTTCTCTTTACATCCCGATGATTCGACCATACAATAGACACCAACACACTCGCGGACTCCTCTGATTTGGGGTCAGCAGAACACGAGGACCTTTGGGACAGCACGTAAATGAGAGGCAAAGGACAAACAACCACGCCAAAGTTGGGACTCGAATCCGTGAACCTTCGGTTCAAAGCGCTGAGTCAGTACATGCTCTCAGCCACCTCGGCGATCCAGGTCGGCTGAAAAAGACATTTGACAGGAAAATATTGGCATCAGATGTGTATTTTATTTGTTAAAATACAGAAAATGACTCCTGATACTTCATTTGGAGGTGAGATAATCCATTCGAGAGTTTGCCGAAAATGTTTAATTTGTTAATTTCCTCAAACTTGTTACATTTGTGAATGACAATTTTATTAAGAATCACCTCTTCAAGTGTTCCATTTAAATTACATGGTAGTATAGGTGAGTTGTTCTACTTGAATCTAAAGGAGACCTTGGAAAAGTACACTATCCACAGTCGTTCGTGAGGAAGCCCGACTATTCACTATATTTACCGAACTTTCTATTTTCACAAAATCATGTTACAGCTTTTGATTTCGTGTCTTGCAAGAACAGTACATTTTCGTTTTCCTTCATTATATTCTACATTTGTCAGCTTTTCCACTAGCCCCTAATAGAAACTGCGTAGTTTGGTCGTCGGTTACGTAATGAAAACCGCTCGGTAAACGTAAAAAGCGAGTAACGTTGGATCAAAAACAGGAATTTCGACGATAAAAACGCCACAAAACAAACTCATTTCACTGCGTCACCCAACAAAGCGAAACGATGACAAGCTATGAGATAACAGATAAAAACACAACAGGTTGAAATTGAAAATGCACAACGAGTTGAAATCACAGATCTCTTCTTGTATCTGGATAGATTTCGTCCCACCGGTATAGACAAAGAGTTGTGATGAAAACAATCGCCGTACGCTATGTCACGAGGGAAATTTAGACTTTTAGCGGGAAATGAAAAAAATAATAAAACATTTTGTCAATGATAATATCATTTTTGTCTACTCAGAAACAAGACAAAGATGACAGATTTGTTGAGATTTAAATGAATGTGTCATTCTGTTCTTGAATTAGTAAAAATGTCATATAAAGAACCATAACAATGGAAACATGTTGCAAACGCAAAGAGTATAATGAAAACATAACTCCCATGTTTATGACGTCGTAAATATGGAGTAAAATTTCGATTTTTTCACATAAAACACGACTCGGTTCCTATTTACGACAGTGTAAATACTATCTTATCTGTACACATTATCACACATTTTCTGCTCACTTTACTTATTTTTACGTATTTTTATCACGGTATGCCTCCATGAAATAAATGATTATTATTCTGAACTAATGAACCGCTAAACGCTCACAGAGACATTTTGGAGAAACATAATCACACAAAATGACTTATCAATATTGATTCTTTCTGCACACTTGAGTTTTAGGCCTATATGAACGAGTGACAGACTTATTGAAGTGATCATTTTTCTCAGTAATAGCGATCTTATTTACGTCGCATTTTTTGTTACCTGTGTCATATCCAGGTATGAGATTAGCGATTTAAATGAACTCGCTCGGATCCAGGAACTGTTTAAAGGGAGGGCGGTGCTTTTCCCGAATACGCGCAGTTATAAAGTAGGAGAGGTTCCCGAATACGCTTTGTTGTTGTTGTAAATTGACAAATTGACTTTTGTATGTATGTACGAGTGTGTGTATATATATATATATATATATATAAAATTGACACTTCTCGACCTTATCAAACCTCAAATTCGCTTAGCTATGGAACGTCTTTAAGTAAAGGATAAATATTACTGGGGCTGTGGTTGTGGCATTCCCTCGCGGTGTACATGGGACGCAGAATTTACCCGCTGGGTGGCTAAAGAGGGCCAACTACAAATTTGCAGCTATTAATAGCTAAATTTGCAGCTAACAGTTCACCCATGTTGGGTGTGAGTCAGTGGTTCAATCTCCTAGTCCTCAGGCAATTCGAACAAACAATATCGCATGTGATATGAATTTACTTTTCAGCCTACACGCTTACGCGAAATCCAAGATAACTATCGTGAAACAATAATAATAATAATAATAATAATAATAATAATAATAATAATAATAATAATAATACTTCACCAGAATTGTCATGTGATTGATGGATTATTTCGATCTTCCGGGCACATTAACCCGTATGCTTATTAGTCCCGCAATCGTAGTGCATGTTGTAGTCAGGGTGGTGGTAGAGTTCTCCCAGCTGGATGGCCGGCTAGCCCCGGCGAACGACCTACCGTCGGCTAACGGGGTTTTCCCCAACAAGGTATCTCCTACCAGCGGGGCAACCGGGACAAGCTCTAAGCTCTCGACCTGTCTCCCGGCATGTATAGTAGTGTAATGCATGTACGTGTACGTATGTGTAAGAGGTGAAGATAGAACAAGGAAGAGGAAGGAAAGATCTCGCGCAATCTCTGATCCGTTTGAAAAGGAACTGCTCCGGCATTCGCCTGGTGTTGATCGGAGAAACCACGGAAAGCTACCGATCAGAGCAGCCGGCCGCTAGAATTCTCCTCCAGACAGCGACTGAATTCGACCTAGCTGAAAAGCTAGAGTCGAAAATCCTGCCGCCGTCAGGACTCCAACCTAGGACCCCCCCGGTGAGAGGCGCTGCAGTGACATCAGTTGATGCACTGAGCTACCGCTACCGGTCAATTTTTAATCAGATTCCACCGCACTATCATATTCGCATTTAAGAGAAATATTAAAAGTTTCTACGTAATGGATGCAGGTTACAGGTTATAATTGTTACAGATTATAATTGTGTGTCGCGCTTAGGGATGGCAAAAAAAATCGATATTTCAAAAATCGATGTTTTGCACCAGAAACAGCGATATATTAACATCGATATTTTGCTTTCGATGTTTTCTTCACATCGATATTTTGTCAAAACATCGATTTTTTAAATTTTTAATAAAGCAATATCGATGTTTTGCATCAACCTCATTGCCACGTCGCGTATTTCGCCTGTGGAATCTGAGGAAGTCTGGGAGCTGCTCGCGTTATGACAAAATCACAGACACTTGAATGGGGAAAACCCGTCAGTCGACATGCAGATCGGCGCCAGGTCTCACCACATACTTTGATAGGAACACCGCCTCCTCTCGTGATAAAACACGCACTACACTAACGGAACTAATAACCGTAGTAGTTGACGTGCCCCGAAGCATCAATCAATCACAATTGCAGTCATAACTGAGCCATCTACAAATCACAAATTGTACTCGTAAGAGTAATCTATGTTTGAAATGTTTTCAAACATCTTAAAACACCAGAGATTTTATCTCATTTGACAACACTGCAGTGTGAAACGAAACAAAGACTGAAGCACGTTCTGCTTCTAGTTAAGAGGTAAAAACAAAACTGGTTAAAATGTAATCCAAAGAGAAAATAAGGAATAAATATCGTTTATGCCCTTGAAGAAGGCAATGAGCCATGGAAAACGATTTCCATCGGTTCTTTCATGTGGAGCCCCGCTGCAAAGGTGGGGAAACCTGAAATCTCGTGAAAAAGGAAGAAAATGGGATTCCGGCAGTGTTGCCAACCTTCTGGATCGGCAAGAGAGAGATGACAATTCTCCTTTTAAACGTTCCTTTTATCCCTTTTTTTTTACTAAAAGTTCATTGTTATTTGATTGTCATTATACACTATACCTTTTCAACACCAAAGCAAAGGCTAATCACATTCAAATTTAGACATGAGACAACCAAATAAAGAAGAATCATATTCAAATAGAGACTTAGCTCAATGACAGTGAAAGTAATTACAGAAAATAATTGAGAATGGGATTAGGCATTCAAACGAGAACATTCCAATCAATTTGATAAGACTAGAGGGAATCAAGGGATGAAGAACATAACGAAAAGAAGGACGGAAGATGAAGGAAAAGGAAAAAAGTTGTAAAAGGAGTAGGAAAGGGGAAGAAAAGGAATAACGAGAATTGGAAGAAATGAAAAGAAGGAAAAGAAATGTGAAGGAGAAAAAAGAGATGAAGGAGGAGAAAAGAAGTTCAATTTCTTCTTGTTTTTAAGGGTTTAATAAACCAATAAATTTGACAAATTTGGCATTTAAATAACATGATAGTTATCCTCATTTAATACAAATTTGAACGTTATTGTGTCTGTTCACAGTGATTTCAATTTCATTGTGGATGAATTTTAATGTGCTTGGTCTCAATTTGAGATTGAAAAAATGGACAAGCTAAGTCAAAACTGTGCACTACATCAGAAAGTGTTCGATTAAATAATGCCTCGTGAGCTCAGCTGGTTAGAGCAACAATGTGTAATCGAGGGGGCCAGTATTCGATTCTTGGTTGGGATAACATACTTTGGACACTTGAATTTATTTATTTATATTGCAAGCACTTTTTTCGCATCTTATTGGTAACGATTGTCCAAAAAGACAATGCAGCTTACTCCCTCCTTCATACGTCTTAAGAATACTCTCCAGCTGGGCATTAATGCTATTCTTGAACGAAGGACCGGCAAAGTTAGCATCATCTCATATCATTGTAGTACCACTGACCTGGATGTCCTTGGGTTCGAATCCCCATTGTTGTGGCAGGAGTTTCGACAGTAACTAGATAGCAAGGTTGAGTTTAGCTGCTGTCTGGAGGAGGATTCTAGCGGCCGGCTGCTCTGATCGGTAGTTTTCCGTGGTTTCTTCGATCAAAACCAGGCGAATGCCGGAGCAGTGCCTTAACAAACGGGCCACGGACCGCGTGTGATCCCTCCTTCCCTTGTCCTATCATCATTCGCTACTCACACTCACATGCACTTGTCGGGAGACCGGTCGGGACCAGTCGGGTAGAGCTTGGCTCGGTTGGGGCGGTGCCTCGCTGGTGGGAGATACCTTGTTGTTGTTTTTATTTCTATGGCAAGATCCGGTGCCGACCTACCGTCGGCTAGTAAGGTTTCCCCCTAACCAGGACACTCCCACCAGCGGGGCACCGCCCCGGACACCGCCCCGGACTCTAAGTTCCCGACCGGTCTCCCGGAATATGTAGTAGTGTAGTGCATGTTAGTGTATGTGTGTGTGTAAAGGGAGAAAGAGGAAGGACAGATCGCGCGCAGTCCGTGGCCCGTTTGGTAGGGTACTGCTCCGTCATTCGCCTGGTGTTCATCGGAGAAACCACGGAAAACTACCCATCAGAGCAGACGGTCTCTAGAATTCTCCTCAAGACAGCGACTGAATTCGACCTAGCTGAAAAACTAGTGTCGAAAATCCTGCCGCCGTCGGGACTCGAACCTAGGACCTCCCGGTCAGAGGCGCTGCAGTGGTAAGAAATTTTAAATCCAAGGCAACACCCAAAGCATTTTGACACCAAATGGTATGCGACGAATCCGTCATGCTGCAAGGGTCTCTCGACCTTCGCTCACGTGACCTGATTCGCGCCTCCTCTCTCGCTCCGCCAATCACGTTGTATAATAAATAGACATCGGACATAGACTGGGTCAATGACCCCCATCTCGATCAGGTTTTTCGTCCAGTTACCCTGATCCATTGAGCAAATGGTGAGATGGCCCCTTGTTTTGCTTCTGGACATAAATGTAACTTCATTATCTGTGCACGTCTTCTAGAATTCATTGGGAAATATAGTTATTCAAATTATTGTTTCCATGTTGTCGCGGCAGGATGTATTATTCCTTGACGAAGGACATCATGGATAAGAGCCCAAAATTTATTGCTTATTTACCCTTGAAAATAGATTTTATCACATGGGAGCGGTTTTTTTTTCATTCAAAATTCAAGTAGTATATGACTTTGAATCACAGAATTTTGAAATTGTGCACAGAATTCACTTCTCCCCATAGCACGTCATACACAGTTTTAACTGTTTTTAACTAAAATAAATAAATAAATGTTTAGGGAAATGTCTATTTTATTCTAGCGAACTACCGAGAGAACCAAAATTTTAAGTGAAAATGAAGATAAATTCCCAGAAGGTTTCAGTGTTGCTAGTGTTGAACTTCTAAGTCGCATCATTAGATGTTGACAGATCCTTCTCTGCATTCAAACTGAATTTGTCTCCCAATAGTCGCAAATCTGAAATTGTGATCCTTGAAAAGTTACTGGTAATATGAAAATATTTCTGATTAATGCAAATTATTAGGAATAAAATGTAGAAGAGTTGTAAATTAGTAAATCTAGTTTTACATTAAAATTTACTAACTTGTTTTGGGCATTTAAGTTTACAAAATAATATAGACAAAAATTACAAACATTTTTTTATTTTATTGTGTATGTAACTTATGACAGTGCCTTTATTCTCCTTATTCTTGACATTTTCAGTGGCTTTATAGGCACCGAAAAGACGATTTTTTAGTGCCTAAACATCCTGCTCCTTATATGCTCCTTAAATGCTCCTTATACTCGAGGCCGTGTATTAGGCCGAACTAAATTCGCAATATGGCAGCTTGAAAGATTTCCTGTCGGAATAGCCAACTTATGAAACTATAACTCTGATCAAGTCTCTCGCTTTTGTTTTGTTTGTTGTCATTCACAATCCTCGCGCGGTCTCGAGTCTTGTCCACTGTTCAATAATACATGATTCGTTTTTCGGTAGAATTAAAAAGAGATGTTCATCTATAAACGAATATTAACTCTGTGAATAATTAAGTTAAGTAAGAATTATCAACTATTGCAAGCTTAAGAAGTGTTAAAAAGTGTCAAGTGCAAATGAAAAATACAACCTCAAAAGTTATCTGCGGTCATACTTCTATGTTATTAATGCTTTTGAGATGTATGTCAACAGTTCCTTCACGTTTTGAACTGGTAGTAATGAGTTTTATTGAACGCAAATAAATACCACAATTATTGAAGTTAATTAACGTGATATACATGGTAGTTTTTAACTGATCTAATGAATTGTTCCTAACAGTCCAGTTATGTCAGTATCAATGCAAATGCATCCATTTGATTAATTGTTCAATTATTCATTAGCTTTTAAAAATAAGTTCAAAAAAATAATGAAAATCATCATTAGTATAAGTAAGTCTTCAATAACTTATCCATTGTTACCAGAGACAGTCTCTCTCTTTACCCATTTTTTCACCATTTCAATAGGGTGTGATTCATAAGATTGGGATAAATGGTAATAAATATGACTTTTTGATTTTTTTAAAGATGTTTATTTAAACAGGAATGTACACAATCAATATAAATGGCACATTAAATATATAGTTGCACAATAATATTGAATCTACTCTCTTATTGTGACTACATTACTATAAACTTCTCCCTGAACATGCAGTTATTACACAGTAAACCCTCTCATTGCTTGTTAAATAATTCAAATCAAAAGTATATTATACTTCAGTTTCCATTACAAATTCATGCCCAATAATTCCCAATAGGCAGCCAAGCAGTACAAGATTAATATATTGTTTATTTATTGCCAGTTAAATACACTTTCTTGCTGTGAAAAAAATTCAAGGTAAGACAACGGTTATTTTCAACATTAAAATTAGAGTATTGTGCCAAGGAAATTCAAAATGCATGTGGAATTTAGAGAGAGATGCGGTGCTACTTGCTCAAAACCAGTATTACAAGTAATGTCACAAATGCTACTAATCAAATAAGGTTACAAACAAGCTACAAAAAACTGAAACAATGTTGACAAGACTATTTACAAATACATTTAGATATACAAGACAAGTACATCTGTGGAAACTAAGAATTATAATAATTAGAGAGATGATTTTTATGTCCTAAAAATCTTGAAATATGCATCTATGACCTAAAAATTCTGAAATATGCAATTAAAAATAACAATATTTCATTTCATGTGATACTTGGAATGAAAAGATGTATTTTTGTGCAAACATAATATAACCTAGCTCACTTCTCAGGAGAAATAATTGAAGTAATTATGCACCTTCATTAAGGACATTGTTTGTCTTGTTTCATTTTTTCTGCTTGGTATAAAAATATATCAAGAAATATCCTACATTTGCACAAGTATTTTATTGTCTATAGAAAAGAAAAAACACAAAGTGTGACAAGCTTTTTCTAATCAATGACTGCTCCCAAATAAATAGATTCTATGACAACAAGGAATGGTTTAGAGATAAGTCTCTCTTTAAACAAAATAAATATAGGAGCATAAAAATATTCTCTTATTATTATATGAATATGCGCCAACAGGAAAAATTTGCCAAATTGCACTAACATATTAATCTACATAGCATCCAATTCTAACCACATGTCAAGGAATTTCATTTAGCTATGCCCTGAAGCAATAGATAAAAATATGCAAAATTATAGATATGCACTCCCTATTAATAATAATAATAATAATAATAATAATAATAATAATAATAATAATAATAAATTAATTACTGCCTTTGGTGTGTTGGAGTTTGTATTTCTATAGTAATTCCTCAGGAAGCACTCTCTTTTAAAAATTATAATTTCATTCTCTCTCACATGGACATACTTGTCTCCCTTTCCCTAAGTAAAACCCATGTTCTTCACTATTCGCTTTAGGGAGGTCTGAGAGCCTTCAAAATTTAACGTTTCATCTCCCACAATCTCTGTGTACAGGTTTCTTATAGAAATACCACAACCTACATAAAATATAATCCTTGGTACTTGTTAAATAATACATAAAACAACACAAAATGATCATTGTTTATATTAATAAAACTGTATACTAACAAACTAATTAAAAAGTCTAATTGATTACCTGAATTCAA
>BLKR01010933.1:0-42746 GCA_011170035.1 Teleogryllus occipitalis
TAGAAATTAATTATTAACACATTTAATGGTTGTAGGATCATTAAACAGTAGTTTAAAAATCGAAGTTCAAATCAAGATTTCAAATTTATATCAATGGTTTAAATTACTTTTGAACATGCTAATATATGACGAAGCAGTCCTAAATGTAAACTGTTTCCGATTCGAGTTGTTAACTATTAAAATATTCTTATATATTTTGTTGATTTTTCTTCTGCATTTTGGATTTGCGCTCAGGTTTACTTGTGTACGGTGCCTTCTCAAGTCTACTTCGAATTTCTTCCCATGCTTTAGCTACCACAGATTCGTTCCATGAGGTGCCAGTAAGCGTAGGTTTTATCACATTTGACTTGTTTTTCGCTGACCCAATTTTTAATTTTCTTGTATACAAAAAACTGTTTCTGAACGCGTTCGATACATTGCATTTCTCTACTTCTAAAAGGGTCCCCATAGCTCGCAGCGTATTCGAGTCCAAGGGAAAATAAACATTTAGGAAAATTAGAAAAGTGTTGATAGAAAGGTGTTATGATTACAGGGTCGCACACAGGCTAAAGTCTCAGCGAGGTAAGACTTTCTACACCATTATAGGCAATTCAACATTCTGACAACTATATTTATGAAAAACACTAATGTAAAGGTTCGTATTATTTCATTTGTACACCTATTGAATAGATTTAGTTAAACTAATAAATAATCTGGCGGTATCTCTCATAATTTGTCTTCAAACAACGTAGTAATGGAACTAAATGTAATATTCACAACAATTTTTTGGAAGGCTATGAATATAAACGGCTTTTATATACTATATTTGTGACACTTAAGTACACGAGTGCCCTGCCCAGACATATTGGGTACGATCATCATGAAATGCACTTACTCTGAAAGAATATAAAAAGAAAAGATATTCCACAATGTAGTACATAATATTCTGAAATGTTTATAGACGTGTTTCTGGGATACATTGCCTATCTTCAGTGATTTTAAATAGCCAATTAACGTAACGTTGTGTGGAATTATTTAAAAGGAATGTACCACAATATGACGTTTATTTTATTGATTTAATATTTAGAAGTTCAGGGAGCGTCAACTACTACGGTCATTATTCCCGTAAGTATACTGCCTGATATCCCCAGAAGTGGCAGTGTTCCTCCCCCGCTGAAACGCGAGATCCGGCACCCATCAACTTGCAGGTTTCTATCAAGCGGTGCACAGCCTCATTCGGAAGAAGTTGTAAGCTCCCGGCATATGTTGTAGTGTAGTGCACGTAGTTTAAAACGCGCTCATGCGTTTAAATTAAGCTCAATTATCAATATCAACGAAATTTTTTCGCAAGATCTGATATATTACAATATTCGCTCCCGTATAATAAAACTATTTGCGAAGGCAAATCAGCTACTGATTATTTTATTGTAGCTATTAGAGAAGAAGCGATAAGAGCAACCGTCCAACGCAATTCTCCTTCGGACAATGGTTGAATTTGACTTAGCTATGCCACTGCAAAGCCATACGCAATGCTGTAGATGAGCTATTATAGACGGTAAGTTTATTTGAGTGAGACGTTTAGTTTATTTACGTCTGGTTTACATTTGAATATATTATTGGCGAAGATTATTTTACTCTAATCTTTCATCATGGAATGTCACACCATGTAAACGTCGAAACAATCGACACGTTTCATTTATCCATTATACGAGTCGTTTATTTATAATATATGATTTTTTTGGAATGAAAATATGATGCCTAACATGATAGAATGATTTGGCAAAGACTGTCAATGGTGTCTATTCTGCCACTCCTATCGAATGTGAAATGTCTTGCGATTTTTCTCGGTAACATTCTGCTAGATACATGCCATTCCATATAATTGTTCTGGACATCATGTACCCTGCTTTTTCATTCTATTCCTTTCGAATGCACACAGTAACAACGTACATCTTTATTATGCGTACTAATGTCTAATCTCAATGTCTTTACGTTAAAATCTATCTTGTCTGATCAACTTTTTCTACATTTTACAGTAAATTCTCATTAATTTACAGCAGAGTGAGTATTTCCTCGACGATCAGGATTCTACAACAAACATAAAAACGGAAAGAAACACAGCAGTCCTGAAATTCGAGCATATACAAATTTCGCACCATTTTTTACATTTGATTTCTCGACACAAAAACCATGTTTCATAACTAGAGTAAGAATAAACATGTCTCCACAATGATCGTTTATTATGATATTACCACAAACCTAGTTTTGACGATTCTTCTCGCAAAACGTTTGTTTTTAGCATGGCTTGCCAATTTCACACAAACTTCATTAACCACATCACTATCATTAACCATATTACTATTTATATCATTAACCATTAACTATACAAAGACGAAATGTGATCGTCAAATTGCGTTTTCCAATTGAAAATATATGCAGGCATTATTGTAAAATTATAAAGTAGATTTAGCAAAATTTGCAAATGATTTTCTCGGTGCCAGGCTTTAAGGGGTTGTGTATTATTTTCACATTATAAAACCTTGGTGTAAGAAGAAGTTGTAATGTATTAAATAATAATAAATAATTGTAATAAATGTAACTTCGTTATCTGTACACGTCTTCTAGAATTCATTGGGAAATACAGTTATTCAAATTATCGTTTCCATGTTGTTGCGGCAGGAAGTATTATTCCTTAACGAAGGACATCAGGGATAAGAGCCCAAAATGTATTGCTTATTTATCCTTGAAAATAGATTTTATTACATAAGAGCTTTTTTTCAATTTTCAAAATTTATGTAGAATATGACTCAGTGTAGGGATCACAGAATTTTGAAAATGTGCACAGAATTCACTTCTCCCAATAGCACGTCATACGCAGTTTCAACTGTTTTTTGACGTAAAATAAATAATAAATAATAAAGTTCATGCTCTAAATTATTTCTGAGGGAATATGCTACATACATCCGAGTGTACTTTATGATAAATTACTCATATTTATGTTCTGATCTGTATACTCGAATATCACCATGTTTAGTTACGAATGAAAATCTTGTATGATGATAATGGAGAATCTCCTGTGGGGACCGTTTCGTTTAATAGTAACCTACGCAAGCAATACCATCAATGAGACCTCAATATCTTCGAATATCTTCCATGATAAATCCGAGAATAATACGATTAATACAATGCTTAGCATGCATTTTTTAAATAAATACAGAATAAAATTATTACAGCTGATATTCAGGGGAATTATTACAGAAAAAACTAATGGTGTTAAAACAGCACGTACTTTCTCGCCCGCATTTTCATACAAAATTACGCCAAACGTACTGAAATTTTTGAAGAAATGTACACCACCTTATTTTAAAATCTATCTTTAAGGAACAGATTTCATTACGGGAGGAAATATCTATCTTTAATATTTTTAAATTAATGTAAGTAATTTGTAATTAATGTAAGTATTCCCCAAAATTAAAATATCGGTTTCAAATTCAAAGATCCGCTACATCAGCCAGATCGATTGATCAATTTTGGAGAAACTCAGCTAAACGGCTCAGCCGCTAGCGTTCATAGACGGACAAACAGACCAACTGACAGACGACGGACGGACAGAATTTTTGCCGTCATTCGATTTTTCGGCGTCAAGGACCCACAAAACATGCATTCAGGCTACACCATGCATTAGAGGATTTTTTTCTAAATGTAGCAACTGGATGTATCCACTTTTTCGTTGTCAAGGCCCTGTAATAATTTTTTCTGCCGAAAATTTGCCGTTTTTTCGCACAGCATTACATAACTTTCTCCCTACGTAGTAGCGAGAAAGTAAAAATCACTTTCTCCTCAATGAGATGAACAAATGTCTCCTACGTATTCCTGAAAAAAGGTTCGTTTCTGCACAGCAGTTTCTAGACAATCTCTCTTCATCTATAACGTCCAGAATTTTGTGCTTTCAGAGAGTTGAAAGGCTGGGGATATGTTTATGACAAACCGGTATTGCATGTGGCTCTGCGATCGCACCCGACATTAGACCGTCAAAACCTTGGTCTGTTAGCCATCCGCCCAAATTGTAGTGAATTCTTTGTTGAAAAATGTCGCTAATGATTTCCGGATTCCACAACAGCGCTTCCAGTGTTGAAAATGCGCAGAAAGTTACGGTGATATACAAGTTGCGACGATATTAAAAAAAATAGAATAAACACTTTTAGAAGAATCTATGTTTCTGAGTCCTAAACTATGAATGAATTATTTACTGCTAATATAATGATAAACGCATAGTATATTTTTTTCACCACAACACAAATGAGTTGCAAATTTACAAATGTTTCTACGTCAAGTACGCGCAGAAACGACACACTGCAGAACACAAATCTCTGCTCTGTACTTTCTACATCCTTCTCTATAACTTATCTTTCGCGATTTATAGAATACCTCATTTATACTTGTATACTATATTGTCTATTGTCGTTTAAGCGTCACAAAATACGCTAAACGTTGTTTTATTGCTCAGCATTTTGAAGCGGCGAACAATAGATAGCAAGGTAACGTTAGATATTCAGCAACTTCCGAACCTACAACAACGCTGAATTTTATAACTAATTTGAATATATAAATATTCATACAATACTAGGATACGTAGTAATTCTGAATTTCGATTTCGAATGTTATCAAATTTTGAAAAAATGTAGTATGCCACTAAAATGAACAAGTTAGTGCAATATCTTTAAAATACAAAATCTTTCAAAACATAATAGAGTCATTCCACGTCAAATTGCAAAAAGAAGACCAAAATTTGAACTTCATATGTTTAATTATTTTCTATTTTTCCTATTTATTATATGGGGCAAATAAGTTAGCACGTGTATTATTATTTTTTTCTAACTTTATTATTTTCGGAAATATTGCATATTAAAATTTGCTACAAATGACACACATCACTAACTTAAAAATATCACATATTTGAATACATTTGTTACAGAAGCTCCGTTCAAATTCCATTCGAAACTCACAAAGATGTTTAATTTTTGAGATTTTGCAAACTATTTAATTTCATGAATTTTCATTTCTTTTAAGTAAAACTTGAAAATTGAATATTTTTGTGCACTCAATGACCAAAACACGTTTTAAAAATATTAATAAGCGCACTAGGGAATTGTTGACAATTCCAAAAAAAAACAAAGTGGGATCTCAGTATCTTTAAGCAATATTAATTTCTTACGAACCGATGTGCAGTAAATTGCTGCAACATACGCGTTGCTTGCGTTACTGGCCGTCCATGTCTTAGGATAAAACTAATTTAAGAATTTCTTGAAACTTAACTATTGTATTTGTTTATGAAGTGACGGATTCTTGACTCACGTGTTGACTAATAATTTAAATTTTCTGGTCCCCCACAACTCACTTCAAATATATGTACTCTCTTACTTTATAATTCCTGAACTTTCGTCACAATCCACACTTCCAATGCCTTACCGAATTTACTCTCAAATCTGCACAAAATTCCATTTACTTCAGCCAACATTTTAGCCAAAAAAAAAGGACAAGTGTTTTTTATATGCCTGAAAATTGATTATTTGTGTAGTTAAGCATATATTAAATTTTGTAATTTACGCGTGCTTCGCAAAATATGATCAATTGTTGCTTAATATAAAAATTCATAGTACTTCATAAAAAAAGTCACGGTTTATTTCATTTAATACTTTGATTTGTGTGTTTTATTCTTCCGTAGTTTTTTTAAATACATTTCTATCATGAATTCGGTTGTTGCGAATTGTTATTTAATTTTATTGCATGTCCAACTTCAAAAATTGTCAGGCTTTGAATTTTCAACATTTTGTCATCTGTTGAGTGAAGGAATCGATAAGTTTGTTAATAATATTTTTATTGTCTGATTTTTCAATAGAAGTTTGAAAGATCTTCAGTGTGAAATAGTTTATCTGTGATCTCAATTTGTCCTTTCTGTAATTTCTCATGGGGACACCGTTTATGTTGCAATTTTCTTTTCTTAACCTGGGTTTCTCTTACTGCAGTTCAACTCTTGTTTATCTTCTTTACATTCATTTCGCAGACTACGAACTCTTTGAAGAGCTTAAATTGTCATTTCCTTGATTTCTACTGTCCTTGTCCCTGTCCACTGTTCCTTGGTTTCCACTGTTTCACTACATTCACTGGACGTTCCGATACTTTTGTTAATACCACAGGAGGCACTGATCTCGACGCTCTCCACTAACAAAAAATTCTTTTTGGAAGCCAACTCCCTTTTTTCCGACATGAATCACAAATTCCCCAATCTAATGACTCCCCTAAATCCCGTTTCACTAGTAAATCGAGGTTTACGCGTTTTGGAGATGTTCTTTACCCTAAGTCGTGATGAGAAAGATTAAATGCTTTGAAATATCTCTCGTATCTCATAAGGTGTTCGCCACTCATGTCAAACAGTGCATACACGATTCACAGAACAAACTCTAGAACTCTTTTTTTTACAAAATGAGTATTGCGAATGATGTTCAGAAAATTTTACTCTTGTCCTTTCACAAGTGGTCTGTTGCATTTCGCGAGCAAGGTCGGGAGGACTTCCCCATCCCTAGGACGCAAAGGGCATTCTGGGGACAGAGTGAACATCTGAAATACTAATAACTCTTGAAAACCTAATCAGACAGATGGTCATCCTTTTTATGGTTCTTCAGCACTTCGATCACAGACTCACTGAACACAATTCGTAGTACATAGGTAGGCAAAGCGCACTCTCTTATTTCCAATTGAGCTTTTAAAACTGTATGTGTAGAGAGCTCTTTTTTTCTTGTTGTATTTTATAGAAAATCAAAGAAAAAATTAGCCTATATTTTTTTCAAATTTTTATCTCATCGAGTATAAACAGAAATTTTCATTTTTTTGAAAAAATGACATTTTTAAACGAAATATTAAAAAAATTGATTTACAGAGGAATAAAATAATTATTATAAAGTATTAAATGAAACAAATCGCTAATTTTTATATTAAGTACATTCGGAGCAACAATTGATCATATTTTGTGAAGAACGCGAAAAATCCCAAATTTAATATATTCATAACTACACAAATAATCAATTTTCAGGCAAATAAAAAAACAAGTGCCTCTTTTTCTGATGTCCAGATTTAAGAAAGAAAATGTCGTACATTAAAAAAAAGTCCTGGGAACTCTTGTGCGATTTGACGTGGAATGGCTCAATCACTACAGGTGAATCATTTGATGAAAATTTCATCTCAATATCTTGAACCATTTACAAAATATTTGAGGTGGACATTGTTATTGACTAATCCTGAATACTTAAAATGCCATGTGTAAAGACAACTTCATTTCTAGAAATTTTGTGTCGGTGTTGTAGAGATTCGCCGCACTGTGCAGAGCGGAGGGTGGCGCGGGTGGGGGCGGGACGGACGGAGCCAATTTGTTTACTGGCGCTTGGGCTTGCCACGCGGCCGTAAATCGAATCCCGTGGGGAACCTCATTCTCCTCTGCGGCGAGGACGCCACGTCCGGTCACCCCGACTCACCCCGACTCACCCCGACTCACCCCGACTCACCCCGCCACTAGCGCACCGGAGCTTCCCAAGCCATTCTTTCAGGGTTGGAACGACTCAAGATCCTCGGATTTCCTAACACGTTGGCTGTCTTCAGGATTACCAGTGAATCTCAGAGAGTGGGTCTTATCTGAGGGAAATGCCATTTTCCCAACCAAACATATTAAAACTATTATTATTATTACTATTATTATTATTATTATTATTATTATTATTATTATTTCCTACTTTTCTCAAAATCACCCAAGACAACTGTGGTTTGCACGTAAAATGGAACAAGAACAGGGTTTTTTTAATATCCATCAACTTAGGCTTAAGAATTTACGGACTATATGTGCTGTTCCCAATAATGCAGGTCTGAATGGTCCGCAAACGCTTCTAGGTAATAATTTCTTTGAGGTCTCCTACCATTCCTTGGTGACCAATCCTTTTGCTGAAACCATCACTGCAAGCATTTCCATTGTGCGCATTTCATAAAAATTTTTAATCCAACAAAAAATTGTTGGAATTTCGTCTTCTTCTGAGCATCAGAGATTACAAGCCCGTCATTTGAAGGGTCCTCAGCGTCAATGATGTGTATTGACGTTTCACGTTGTCCCTCAGCTACCCGAGGGGCCTCAAGTGTATTTGAAGACAAATTGCAACCACCATTGGTACACTACATATTTGTAGAAGTATTCGTTTAGCGAATAATTAAACTAAAAAAAAATTATTTCATTGCTTTCATTTATGAAACATTGAATACAATACTACAAAGTCAGTGTTCTAAATATAAAAACGAAAAAATAACGAGTATGGTACTATACTAATTCATATAAGTATGAACACTTACTATGACGTATATCACAAAAGAACATTTAATCCAATACTTAAGGAACTCCCACTAAGTCACAAAAGTGGTTTCGAGAATTTGGCAATCACAATTGGGAGTTAAGGATTCAATGGATTATTAGTTTTTATTTTAATGGGACTTTCTTAGGTCTCAATTTTTTGACACTGAATGCTAGATTCGAGATAAAAATATTAATATAAAGTTTAAGATTCTACCCGTTTATTTACACCCATTTATAAATTTTCCTGCTGCACTCATACAGCCACAAATCTAATGTTAGAACCAATAGCATAAACGTTACAAGAAATACACTAGTATCAAAACAATACGCATGTAAAGTATTATTGTTTACCATTTACCTGTGAGACTACCATTCTTATGCCAGGTGTCTGTCTTGAGACGAATATAATGAAAAGGATTTGAACTGTCTTCCTCAACATTCACAAGACCTGACCTCTGGTAATGCCTGTCATAGCCCGCTGCGTTTAGGTTGAGCTGTGTCAAATCCTCGTACATTGTACAAATAACCTCATGCACAGCCGACCTTTTTCGAAGGACTTAATCCAGAAAATTAATGTGTTTTCTGGTACTGTACTTAATGTTTGTAACATTATGTATTGCAATGTCAATGGCAGTTTAGAGTTCTTCCAATGTCGTTCACGCTATGTCAAGTTAAGTTCTTCGAAAAAAATTGTTTTTCCAAGTTGATGATCAGAAGTATGGATTTTTCTAAATTAATTTTATAATTCTCTAAAGAAATCAAATTTTAGTTTGACGAATTGTCAGTTATAAAAAGTTTAGAACTACAAATAAGTTCACGCAATATTTTGTGGAAAAAAAAGGAAGTTTTCGCAAAATTTCAGCTTAGAATCACAATTTAGACTGCAATTTATAAAAAACATTTTCTCAAAAATGGATTTTTCAATGAAATTTGTAATTTCAAAAATAGTAAAAAGTTAACTTGAACGTGTTAAAACCCTTAACGGATCCCAGCCGTTACTAAAGGTTTTTCGTTCTTTCGTTGCGTCATGTCAATATAACAGCACAGTTTTACGAGAAAAAATTCATTTGCATATTGTATTTGCTGGTCCGAAGCCAGAGCCCCGCCCGTATCCCTTACAACCTACCGCGCATCGTTCCGCACGGAGCGAGTGTGCGCCATCGAGATACCCCATTGAACGTGCGAGAGTGAATATTTTAATTTTCACAACGACATTACGGGCGTGAATATTTAATTTTTTTGTGTACTTTTTACGGAACCTCAACGTTTTCGAAAAATCTCGAAATATATATATATATATATATATATATATATATATATATATATATATATATATATATATATATATATTAAAAATTCTAAAAATTTTCGGCGACTTCCTCCAACTCCAATACTAACGATAGCGATGTTTTAAATGAAATCTTTAGTTCAAAGATAGTTCTTGAAATAATTTTGTTTTGTAGATGAGGGTAGTTTTCGCGTAATTTCTGCTTGAATTTAAAGCATTTTACAAAAAAAAATCTCAAAATCGATTTAAAAAATTGACATTGTCGGCGGATTGTCAAAATTCTTAACGGACGCCGGCCATGAATGATTTTTTATTCTCTGGTTGGTTGCGTTATGTGACTATAACAGCATAATATTAAGACCTAAATATTTGCTTTCCTGTTGGACGAAACGTTTGAAGCTAGAGCCCGCCGCAATCCCACACAACCGCCCGCGCAACGTTCCGCACGGAGCGGGTGTAGAGAGTGGGCGCCGCCGAGACACCCCAGATAACGGGCGAGAGTGAATATTTTAATATTCACAGCGACATTACGGGCGTGAATATTTCAATTTTTTATATGTACTTTACACGAAACCTAAACATTTTCAAAAATTTTCTCGAAGTCTCCAAATATTGTGACGTACTAGAGTGAAAAACACAGACGATTGTTCTGATTGATATATACAATATATTTACAGAATTTTTACAATTAATGTACAATGATTATGATACAAAAATCTGGCCCCTTGGCAACCTTTCAATTCTCTTAGCCGCAAAACCCCGCGACCGTCCCCTAGGCCTCGCCCAGAACCACTGCTTCGGAAACAGCAAAAAGCTACGCGAGGTGCGAAGCTGTCGGACATAGAGTCCCGTAACTACACCAGTTACATGGCTTGTGGCCAAACCGATCTTCGACCCGAAGATACGTGCAAGGATTGCACTGGAGATACCTCTCGTCTTTCGACACCCAGCGTATCCCGTCGTGTCGGCGCGGCCTTAAATATCCGCCGGCTCGCCCCCAACAAGCAGCGGGCGAACCCGGCTCGCTGGCCAGCCTTTCCAAGCTACAACCGACACCTCTTAGACTCGCATCCGCGCGCGTGGGTCTCATCTCCGGCTTTACGCGGGTTTCCCCGAAGCGGCCCGACGCACCGGCGCCGGACCAGGCGACGCTACAATATTTTATTAAACTGTTCCCTCGGATATCGTAAATAACTTAAAACTGTTTGGGTCTCATTCTCGTTCATATCCCTAATTTTTACAAAATTGTAAAAATTCTAAAAGTTTTCGGCGACTTCCTCCAACTCTAATACTGAAGATAGACATGTTTCAAATGAAGTATTTTGTTCAACGATAGTTCTTGAAATAACAAATTTTTGTAGATGAGGGTAGTTTTTGCGTAATTTCTCTTTAATTTATTGCAATTTATTATAAAAATTCTCAAAAACTAATTAAAAAATTTACATTGACGGCAGATTGTAAAAGTTCTTAACGGACGCCGGCCGTGAAGTATGATTTTTTTTGTTTTCTGCTTGGTTGGGTTACATGACTACAACAGCACAGATTTACGACCTAAATATTTGCTTTCCTGTTGGACGAAACGTTTGAAGCCAATCCCGCCCCAATCCCTTACAACCGCCCGCGCATCGTTCCGCACGGAGCGGGTGTAGAGAGTGGGCGTCGCCGAGACACCGCAGCGCACACGTGCCAGCGCCCGCGGCGAAACAATGCACGGGAGCCGGCGTCAATGCCAGCGTGGGTCGCGGCGTGCGTGTTGAGGATTGCAGCCTTTGTGAGCGGAGATCCGTCGGCCGGGAGCGCAGCAGGACCGGCGGCGACAGAGGCGCCGAGCAGCGCCACTGCCAATGCCGCTGGAACTGTCGGTCCATGCGAGAACCACGTGCTGCGAGTCGAACCCGCGGGACTACAATAGTCCATACGCGCTATGCGGCATGCGCCCCGGCGCGGGGGTAGTGATGCAGCAATGCATAATGTCGTCGGAAAACTCGTCTAGTTCCACAACTCGAAACAAGGTCAAACTGAGCTGCATTGACGATGGAATGCAATGAAATGGACTCGGCGTAGCGTGATTTGAATTGGAGGGCTCTGCTCAAGAGAACCTTATGACACATTTTTGTTGAAATGTAATCGCGCAACCGTACTCATCAAATCGATTATTAAATTTCGTATGAGTATTGGGTCGCTGATGTAACAAATGATGACCTTCTAAGAAACGATTTTTTCTTTGATCTGTGGTGTATGTTACTACCTCTCTCTTCTTATTTCTCAGAATGAACTCTAGGAGACGCAGTTCTAGCTAGAACTCGTACATAACGATGCATGTGGGAGTGATATAAGCTACATCAAATTACTTAAAAATCATTGTGGCGAGCACTAACATGGTAAAGTATTTACAGATCGAATCCCACTTGATTTATAATTGAAGTTTTTTGTTTGTTATAAAAAGAAAATCCGTAAATATCATATGTTATATGCAGTATTGATATAGCAAGACTTGGATATAGACTTGAGTGGTATAGTAAGACATGCGCATTGTTAAACGATCGTAATTATCCAATGATGTCAAATTAAGCCAAAATAATTTGTATTTCAAATAGACTCCACATTATTAACTCGACAGTCATTCGAATTATTTCCTATTTCGAAGATAAATTTTCTCTGTATGATAAAGTGTTTATACCATCCTGAAAACGCATGTTCATATTCGTTGTAACTTCTCCCTACCTGCGTGAGGAAATGTTTTTATTGTCGTGAATAATATACATTTCTTCTATAATGACCAATCAAAGGGTTTTAATTATCAAAGTACAAAACAGTATTTATTCAGCTTGGTAGTATTATAGGCTAAGGAAATTTATTTAAAAAAAATTTGCTTCCGCGATAAAATATACAAACCCGGAATGCTAATTGGTTTTTAACTTAGTTTATTAGAGCAAATTCTCAAATAACAGAGATTTTATTCAATTCAACAAAAATCTCGTTTATAGTTACATTCGAATAATAGAAATGGATGATTTTATAAAGTCTCAGATAATAGAATCCTAAATTTTAAAATGTCCCAAACCGTTATAGAAGTAACAGTTCAACGGTGCAAAAAACTGGTTACATTAAAGGATTGTCAAAGAAAAGGTATTGTTGAACGAAAACCGCATTATTGGCGAGGCAAGAAAACCGCATTATTGAACGAACGGTCGTGAACATTTAATCTATGATTATTTGAAGAAGAAAAGTTTATGTGATTCGAATTGTGAGAAAAGGCCAAGCAATAAAAGTAACATTAAAGATTACTGATACTGATAAACTTTAACCAACACACATTAACAAATGCGTCATTCAAACTATATAGACAGCTGCTGACTGCTCTGAAACACGTTTATCTAGGGCGCCGCTCTAATGCTCTATTAGCGTTTTCATGCTAATGCTATAATGTTTCATCTGGATTTTGCACATTGCCACTAATGCTCTAATGGATTTACGAAGGTCGGTCAGACATTAATACGTTTCTTTCTCCAGAAATATTTATTAGAAGAATCTGAAATTTGCACACAAAATTAACATATGGTAACGTACAGCAAGAATAAGTACTTGCTCTACATGTTCACATAATCGACTTGTACAACCATTTGTAGCCATTTCTTAATTTCGCAGATCACACTGGCGTTATCTTCAAATTTTCTCCGCGAATATCGTTTTTCAGTGATTCAAGATGGAAATCGGACGGAGCGAAATCCGGACTGTATGGTGGATGAGGAAGCACGGTCCAATCAATTTTTGTCAGTGCTTCTTTTGCTGCGACACTTGTGTGTAGGCGTGCGTTATGGTGCAAGAGAAGGCTTTGTTCTGGGATCGACCTCGCGGGAAATGCTGCTTTAGGGTATTCAGAATGATGTAAGAATTTGAACAGGACCCCCATCTCGATCGGGTTTTTGTTCAGTTTCCCTGATCCATTGAGCAAATGCTCAGATGGCCCCTTGATTTGCTCCTGGACGTAAATGTAGCTTCACTATGCGCACGTTTTGTTGAGCTTTCCTTTTGCTTGTAGTGGTAGTAGAGCTTAGGGTGAGTTTCTATTTGTTAGCAATAGAGAAAAATCAAATCTGTTCGTTCGTTTACCATAACAAATAAGTTTTCTATAATTCGGCAACGAAAACTTCTAGTTTTTGAAATGTTAATCTCTCGCTTTTTTAAATTTATTATTATTATCATTATTATTATCATTATTATTATCATTATTATTATCATTATTATTGTTATTATTATTATTATTATTATTATTATTATTATTATTATTATTATTATTATTATTACGAGAAACTCAATCACTGCACGCTGTTTGTAACACATGTCGTCTACAGCCGCCATTTGAAGAGTTCATGAAGTTCTGCCACCAGTAGGAGAGATTTGAAACTTCATACACTCCCGTTGGAAGTACGAAACATTGTAGGGTTAACACCTACAGCTATCTACCATCATTATTGGATGAATGATGTGGGACATTACTTTCAGACCGACCATCGTACTATAACACTAGTTCCTTTATCACTTCATTGTAACAATTCCTTTTGAAAATAACGTATGAAGTGAGTATCATTATCTTACTAAGACGTAGATGTAAACTTGATCTTCGAGTAAAGAGGAGTCATTTCTTGTAAAGGTGTATTTCGATGCACAGGGCGTTATGACAAAGTCGACATTCTACATGAAAATTCTACTATTAAATGGTGGTGAATTTAATCTCTCATAAAATATTCTGTTTTTCAATGATAACACGAAATATTATTTTCACGTTCCCTCACATTCACTTCAACCAGTTAATTTCCTTTATCATACACTTCGTTTCCCTAACTCATTGAAATAATTATAGAAGTAAATGGAATCTGCCCGTTACCACTCCCACACAACTGTCAGTAATTTATGGCGATAGCAACTTCAATGACGCCATAAAACCAACGATAAGAGAAATAATGATGTGGGATATAAGCCATTTTATATGAACGTAGATCAAATGTATGTTTCAAAGCGAAATCATTATTTCTTGCACGATCGCCATTGCTTGAACCGTCAATCTCGACCTCGCAAAGAACACACATTTTTCGCATTCAATGTAAAAATAATTATTGTACTTATCGTAAATCAAAATGTTACACGTCTAAGAGAACTTAATGAAGCTCGAATCGCTTTGGCACCACGAAATAAACTGAAAACGATTGATCGATGTTTTCGGGAACGTAAATTGCTATGACCATTAGTCCCGTTAGTTTAGTGAATGTTTTTCGCGCGATGTAATGTTTCTCTAGCGCTGGATGGCGATATCAGGCGCTGATCCGCAAGTCGGCTTGCGGAGGATACTCATTTTCAGTTTTACTACTCCCATTAGTTATCTATCTGTAACGAATCTCCTTGTACACACTCTATATGTCATTTGGGTATGCATGGCAAGTTATGTCTTAGGAGCTCAAAACCTCGTTTTTCTTGCACTTCTTTGCGCAATTAAAACTAGCCGGCCTGGATAGCCAAGGTTGTTAAGACTCAAGGACCGTAGCTACCTCGGCTCGAAGGGTCGCAGGTTTGAATCCCACCTCGGGCACGGATGTTTGGTGTGTTTGTGTTGTTCTCACGTGTTGTTCCTACAGTTCCCCCTTAGAAATAAAACAATCACAGTGGTCACTATACGACTAAGTTATTAAAAAGCGAAATTAAAAAAATGATCTAAGCTGCCCTACATTGCCGAGATCGCTGACTGAAGAGTCGTGGCTGCCTCGTGCCTGAAGGGCCGAGGTTCGAGTAGCGTCCGGTGCATGGATATTGCGTATACCGTCAGTCTGTGGATGTTCCTCGTCGAGTGAACATCGTCCCGGAGTGCTCCGAGCTTAGGCGCAGGTAGTTTTCTGCAGGTGGTCAACGGCACAGTATACAGCACGGGCCCAGTCATTGCAACGTAAAATCTCAAAGATAAGTATTGAATTTTATACTATCGCTTACCTGGTATTCTCTTTTCGATCGTTTTCTTAATAGTAACTCGTATTTCCAAATTCCTTGTTTTCTTTCCACTATACTCTCTTTACTCTCCATTTACTTCATATAGGAATTCCGTCTGAATCTGCTCCGTGCTGCATGTAAAACTGTAAAATATATTCCTTAGTTTAACAAATTTAGTCATTCTTACAATTTGTTTCCTCTAACGTGACTTAGAATTTCCCTCTAGTATTTTGAGAATCTCACGTTTTAAACTCTACTTATATTTAATTTAATTTGGGTAGTTTTTTCTCTTTATTCTTCACTTGTCAGCATGGCATCGAATACCAGAAGAACTACTAAGAGTAACCAAAACAATTTACAAATATATATATATATATATATATATATATATATATATATATATATATATATATATATATATATATATCAATACAATCCAGCAGAAAGTTGTAAAATATCCTGTCTTCCTCAACTCCTTGGCGGCGGTACTCACTGGAATGGTGGTCAAGCAGTAAGAGGAGAGCACGTATTTTAACACCGATCTAATTGATAATTTGCGCAGGGAAATTGAATACCAAGACAGAAAAATTAAAAATCTGAAAGCAGAGCTCGCGAGAACAGATCAACTCGAGATGTACACGCGGCGGAATTCCTTGCGGATCTTCGGAGTCAAGGAAAAAGGTAATGAAAATCCAAATCAACTTGCGCTTGATGTGGCAAAACAGATAAATGTCGATTTGAGCCTGAACGACATTGATAGATGTCATAGAATAGGACCCAACATTGCAGGAAAAACATGACCGCTCAGTGCAAAATGTGTCGGTATTTACCTTCGCGATGATCTCACTTATAATAACTTATATACTTGATAACTTATATAACTTGATCAGCAGATAACGTTAATTAGAGTAACGAAATCATTGAAATTTCAATGTTTGGCAAAAATTGTGCCCTAGGCGTAGTATACTGCCCTTCGAAAACCGGGAATATTGAAGCTATCGACAAAGAAATTGCGTTTTGCTCAAGTAAATACGACAACATAATATTTATGAGCGATTTCAATTGTAATCGTCTGAAATCGACGTCGCATGCCAATAAATTCAAACGTATGCTTGGTAAAATGAATTGTTCTATCCTACCACTAAATGCAACTCACCATACAACCAGTACAGATACTTGGATAGACCATATCATTGTATCAGATCATGACAAAATGAAATTCCATGGCCAATCACCAGTTCCTGGAATATCTAAACACGACCTCATATACGTCTCATACAATATGAAATGCCCTATATATACGCCAACAGTTTTCAAATATCGCGACTTCAAAAGATTCATCTTGAATTATTCCTCTCTGACGGTACGTCTATGCCCTGACATCTTGTCACTCAAAGTTCTTTAGATAGAAAAGTAAATACTTTTACTCACCAATTGACGGAACTGTTTGATCAGCATACACCCGTAAGGAAAGGTCGTGCAACCCGTCCGCCAGCACCTTGGATAACAGATGAAATACGTTGCTTAATGAAACACCGGGACGCTGCCTTCAAAAAGTTTCGAAATCCAAAATGCGAAAAAGACAATTAAATACAAGAAATTAAGAAATTTTGTGACACAAAAATTGAGAAACGAAATGTAAATATTACCACAAATTATTGAGCACAAACGGCGAATCGAAACAAATATGGAAATCTCTACGCACTCTTGCCATAGGCAAATCACGAGCACTGCTGCAAATTGATGTAGCCCTCGACTCCATACCAACGTTTCGCTAAAATGGCTCCCGAGTTATGTAATTGTAAAATTATATGTACTATACTTTTCCTTCTGATCCCCCCGTATCCTTTTCAGTATCATTTCTTTATTATCTCCTCTTGTCCACCCCCATTCTTGTTATTTCCCTTTTCTTTTGTTTTTCACTCTCAACGTTAATATTTCTTGCTCTCAATGTTTCGGCCATAAGCCGCCATCCTGATCGAGGTTTCTTGCTGGGTTTACTCAATCGCTTACGGCGTATCCCAGGGTGGTCCGTAGTATTGCATCCCCGACGTAAATGTAAAATATACCCACTTTTTTGTTTATTGTTCACAGTTAAGTGATTATCGGGTAATGACAACTGACATTTCAGGCGAATTTATTATTATTGATTCTATAAGTGGGAGTTCTTTTTTATCTCATTTTTTAAGAATGTTCCTTTCATCATTTTTTCTTACAGTCTTTCCACTTGGCAAAATTTCAAGAATAAACAAAAAATGAGATATCATTTGGTTCGCACAGATAAATTAATGTAGATGGTAGCCACAAATTGATATTTTCCGCTGAGTCATGAAATGTCAGTTAATATAAATTACATCTGAACGTCACAACTGTAATTTTTAAAATTGTAAATTCATTAAAGTGGTTAGGCGGAAGAGCAGGCTTCAAGGCCTGAGCCTCGTCACAAATAAAGACAATTAATTATTATTATTATTATTATTATTATTATTATTATTATTATTATTATTATTATTATTATTATTATTATTATTATTATTATTATTATTATACCGTTGCCCCAAATGATACTTATAGTAGACGCTATATGAACTTGGTAATTGAAAAGCGACCTTAAATAAGTAATAAAATTAAACAAGTGGTGATCAGTAACAGATACTTTATTATCTCTAAATTTGAAATTTTCGTAAATTCAGGGAGGTCAACGAAAATGATATCCGCGTCATTATATTAAGCGCCCCATCCTCTATCTCGTGGGGGAAAAATAAAGAAAAAATTTTGAGTGGATTTTGAGAAAATATTTTGTTTAGAAAGTGCATCAATTTCATGTTCAAATTATGCGAAAAAAAAACTCTTTTCTTCAAAAAATTGTACATGACTTTTTTTAAAGAGCTGATTTTTTACAACAGACTGTTTCTGTGGCAAAAATGTATACCTTGAATTTTGTAGTTTATAAATGTTCACTTTTTGTAATTTTTGAAGAAACTGAGTGTTCTCCGAAAATGCAACAAGCATCACATTTTTACCGCCCCTTATTACATGCGAGGAGAAAATTTGAAGAAAAAATTGGAGCGATTTATGAGAAGAAAATATTAAAAATGTATTTAAGTAGCCTATATTCGGCGCAAAATTACAGGAAAATTACTCATATTTTCGAAAAATTTAAGAACTTATTTAAAGATTTGTAGTTAAAGACCAGGTTGCAGTAAAAAAAATATCTTCAATATTACAGTTGTAGGTAGACACACCAAAAATTGCAATTTTTCAATTTTCAAAAAATCAGGGTTTTAAGTAAACATGAGAATTGCACTAATCTCTTTAAACCATACTAGGAAACCTCTCCTATAAACCATATTAGGAAAAGTTTAATAAAAAATATGGTGTCTTTTTCGAGCAAATTTTGAAAATGTTTTAAAAACTTCATGTAAAGTACCATCAAAAGTAACGTTTGAAATTACCAAAACCTTTAGTTCGTTCATACCGATCGGGGAATATCAATTTTGGAGAAAATGGGCTCCAAAATTTCGATTAGGTGCTAGCTTTGACCACAGACCAACGGACAGTTTGCCATCAATCGATTTTTCGATATCAAGGACCCACAAAACATCGATTCTAGCTACGCCACATGTTAGGGTAAATAATTTACTACACACAGCAGCAGGAATCGTTTTCCGGCGCACGATTATATAACTTTCGCTTCTTGCGGTGCTTCTTTCACTTCTTAAGAGGGAGAAAGTAAAATTCCAGTGATAGCACCTGAGCGCGAGGCTCAAATCCCGGATGCAACGTACGCTCGTATGTTACGGGGTAAGTCGATAACTCTGACTTTCGAATTCGATATTCTATCAGCACCAGATGTTCCTCTAGGAAGCTTAGACAAGAAAGACTCTGTTAATTCGAAGAATTAAACGGTAGGTCATGTTGATATTTGCCGTCAGATTTAAAACAAATTAAACAAAAGGAGCAAGCAGTTGTTCTATTTGTTTCCGATGTACTGTATACTTACTTTTAAGTGGTTCGATTATACGCGCCACAGCATTAGGGTTTGCCTCAAAACAATAATCGTCTCCTATATTATTCCAGTAGTATAGATAAGTTTTGCGGCTTTCGCACGCATCAATCTTTATGTTTGATTGATTAGTGATTCCGAGCGCGTCAACGGCTGTGATCATTAGTCTCTTAAGTGTAGTGCATGTTCTTCCTCGAGAGGTGACGGTGATCTTCTCTCGCTATATGGTGCAAACCGTTGCCGACCGACCGTCGGCTAATGGGGTTCCCTCCAACCATGCATCTCTCACCACCAAGGCACTGCCCCAGCCGAGACAAGATCTAAGTTCCTGACCGCTCTCCCGGCATGTGTAGTAGTGTTGTGCATGTAAGTGTAAGTGTGCTACGGTAAGGGTTAATTTCACGAAGACAAGACGAATTGCACTTTGACTTTAAAAAAAAATGAAGGATTTGTTGAAAAATGATCATGTCAACTGCAACCCGCAACACTTGGCTAGATGTTATAATTTATACAGTTAAATAACACATAAGTGAAGCGTTCTAAGGCCTTAAAATAGGGAATATTGAGGCCGGAGGCCTCAAAGAAACGTTTCTCACACCGTAATATGCAGGATGAAATCATTTTGGAAGTTCTGTTACATTTCTGCAGGTCCGGTGCTCTGCATACATCCTTACATGTTTAGAGACGTTAGTTACTTGATATTGTATGCGATTAAATTGCACGGGGGTGTACCACTCTGTTTGGTAATGAAGTTCAATAATATTGTGAAGAGTAGGAAAGGTTGCATTTTCCCCATCCTGAATTTTCTCATGTACGTAGCTTTCTGAAGAATATAACGCCTTTCTAATATTTTTGTGATTATCAAAGAAATCGAAAAAGTGTCCAGGAAGATTGTATAATTACTTCAAGTGTTGTTAAGAAAAGCGTTCATGTCATGTCTCGAAGGTTATAACGGGGTGCAGGATACTGGATAAAATTAAAACATGCTTTAATTGCCAATATACAAATGGCCTTTCAAATAAGAACAACATGAAGCTATAAATCTACCAATTAAACTGCTATTCTGAAGCAATATTCATTTTGAACTGAAATGCTGATAAGTTTTCGTTTCGCAGACAGCCTTGCAAACGCGCCGAACATTTGACGCAGTAGTGCCAACACACTACGAAACCGGTATTTCAAAGCGCCATCAATTGTTAAGAAGAGGGTGAACTTCTAACAATTTTCAAAACCTTTGAGAAGAAATGGAAGCACAATGGAATAGGAACATTATTTTTAACGAGAAGAAAAAGCGCGTTTATTTTCACACAAATAATTTCATTGGCTGACGAAACCTGCTCTTCTACTTCTCCAGCTTCTTCATAGACAAAGAATAATAAAACAACCCCTAAAGTTTGAAGTTACACTTGGCAAATAAATTTAAACACTTTGCTTTTAGACACTGCAAACTATTACATATCCACTGCACAATCGGCATACAGGCAGTAGAACAATTTACAAAATATATATTGCAATATTTTGTATTTCTTGGGCACCTAGCCTCACAGCGCTGTTAGCTCACTTCAGTGACGGGCAGATGACGATGATGATGATGATGATGATGATGATGATGATGATGATGATGGAGAATTTTCACAATGGTTGAGTCCGAGTCAACCACGCCACGCCACGCTAATGTCAGCTGGCTCACCATCCCTGGCGCGGACCGAAAATGCCTCTCATTCCTCGACATCGCTGCCCTCTCTCCCGCTGGCGGCTGGCGGCTGGCCCATCCCTATTCCAAAGCTAGGGAAGGGGGTGAGTGCGCCGCAGATATGCCTCACTTGACACTTGTGCAAGTGACGGGGTGGCATGGGCCGGAGAGTATCTTCAACCTGGCGGAGCGACGACAAACTGACGTGGGTGTTTAAAGGGCGAGAGTTCACGCAGGGAAAGTGAATTCAATACAGATTTCAATAGATGTATTTCCACTGCTTATTTCGATATTTATCGAGTTCTGGGTGTTTCAATGAAAAAATTATAACTTTTCTCATATTAGATATAAGAATAATTTTCATGACTCTCTCTACGTATCAGACATTTTAAATTATATCCATTTGACCGAGAATATGGTAATGCGACATTTTCTGGAAGCCTTTTTAGTAACACTGAGAAACCGAGTGGAGAATCATCATGCACGCGTTCCATTGCGTGTCAAATGCGAAATATTAACAGCTAACATGGAAGTTCTATGACAATATCAAATATTTGAATTAATACAAGTGATTTTGTTTAAAACTGTGAAAGATTTTCTTGGGATTACTGACTTTTCAGGATGTAACCTTCTCTATACTCCTATATCTTTATTCCCATTTCTCTTAATCACGTCCCGCCTCACAGAGATTCTTGTTGAACTCATATTTCTTATGCATTCAGTTGCAGTATCACATAATGTATCCTCTGTTTCCTGCCAAAGCATCTTCTGAGGCAGCACTGCTCGAAGATTATCAATGCGGAAAAAACCTATTCCTTACACCGACCACTCTGTCCAATGAGAATGACGAGCAGTGGTAAGACCATGATGTTCACTTGGTTTAAACGTACGAGGCACCGAAAATCATGCGGAAATATCAATAATTTAATTGATTTTGAAAACAAATTTAGAATACAAAATTTCTAAAGTTGTTTGCTTGTCTTATAATATTTCGAGAAGTATCGTTTTTGAGTTAGGCATCCCTGTATGTTTATCATTATTTTCGTAGTTTTGTAGCCCCTTTACAACACATTTCCTCTTTGACATTTATCACAATTCCCGAAAATCTCGACAAACACCCGTTTTGTGGGCGTTAAATCAATATTTCAATGCACCTTTTCCTCGTGTTTTCAGTGGTCACCCAAGGTCCCAGAACACTAAAGGTTAATCATTACAAAGTCTCGTCGATTCAAAGCGAGAAATTGCTCTAGCGTGTACACTGTCAATTCACAAAGAGGGCACGCGATCCAGACGAGAATGCCTCGCGTGCACTGAGCTCGTAGAGAATCAGAACAGGAGAAACGCAACGAATGGCTTCCAAATCCCCGATTTTCATTGGTGAGGACAATGTCGTTAATTTCTGAGAAAAAGCAATAACAGATTCACTCCTCTGCGTTTGTATCAAAAGTCAGTTTTATGCCTAACGGTTTTCTAACTCCGGCCCAAAACCCAAGTAATCCTTGTTCGACTGCCTTTAAATCCTCAAGAGATGGGAGAAAAAATAAGTATAGATTATATTAAACAAAAATAATATATACTAATTGAATCCAACTCGAATAATCACTAAAATTTTATTTTATCAATGAGTTAAATATCATCAATTCACTGTACACGTCCCCACTATGCCTGATTACCGCTATTTCGCATTATGATTGCCTTGTGTGGTTCGTTATTTTAGTAAAGCCCTTCTAGTACCAAAGATAAAATGACTTAGCGTTATAATCCATTTACTACGGGCATTGTAGCACCTGCAAAAATATTTGATCCCCATTAATCCTTCATTCACAAAACACTTCATCACTATTGGCATCATTCAAAAAATACTTTATCCACCATATCATTCGTTATTCACAAAATATTTGATTCCCATTAACATCCTTCATTTACCCTCATTAATATCTGTAAAATCCAATATATAATTTTAATTGAAGAGATCCCTTTTCCAGGAGAAGTACGAAGCCGTTTAAGAGATGTATGTAAACGTTGAAATGGTATTTGTAGGGCCTACGATCGACGATGACTAAAATATAGAGACCGCCGAAATTTAGCAATTATTGAAATTATAATGTGCAGATGAAACTTGCAATATAGGTTAGCCTGCAACACACTTTACTATCGTGCGTAACTGGGAAACGATGGATGCTAAAACCAAATTTTCGTATCCCAGATGGATACTAGTTTTGTTTTTATGCTCTAATCTACAAAATGAGACCTTTTGGGACTTATTTATTATATATTATTATACTAAATTCTTGAATGTTTTCCTCACCTTGAGCACGTTTTGCTAGCGCGGGTGCCAACTATGCAGCATCTGACCATGTGAGGGGTGCTTATGACCTCCCAGAAACTCGAGAGAAGTATAAATACAATTAAACGGTTTGATTGATTCCGTGGCTGGAAAATACAAATGCATGTTATATAGTATTTCTCAGACTGCACGTACTGTCTGAATTTTCATACTCGGTGAGTCACTATTGACGACACAGCTGACAGCGTCAGCAAAGCTCCAAGGAAGAGGTCGTCCGCTATTAAATTTCTGTTATTAACGTGTTGCATTATAGATTTGCAACATGTTTTATATTTTTAATATTTATGGCACTATAATACTGCGTATCCATATGTGGAGTGTTCGTGAAACTGTTTTTATAACAATAGTGTCCACATCCAGATTAAAATGTTTTTCTTAATCCTATATTCGTGTTCTAATTAAATATCTCCTGCTTTAGAATGAACCTACAACATTCTAACGTTCGTTCCCTCTCCGACAGCAACAGACAGAAAATAGAATATATAATACAGTACCAATTCTCTCCGACTAAACAAACAAAATTGCACTTTCCAATGCGACGTTGTAATAATTTGTTTTCGCCCTGCTTTTAGAGTGTGATTTTACCACTTTAAAATGTTTATTCGCAAAAAACACCCGATACTTACTTCATTCTAAACGATATATCCGAATTTCAGCAAATTCCGAAAACAGCTCGGGGAGTTTCCTTGTCAGTGGAAGCTGAGTTCCCTCCCCCGCCGACCTTTTACCGAGTCAGTACGTGCGACGGTGGGTAGGTTTTACCAACGCAGGTTCACAGCTCGAGATCTGCATCTCCGAAGAGAGGAGGCGATGCGGACCGAGGGGAGACACGGGATAAAGAGATGCCCTCCCAATTTGTGCCCGACCCCATAATCGCGGCAGCGGACGCGAACACGAGGACGGCCAGGAGGACGAGATGGACGGGGAGGAAGGTGCTGAGCGGATCGGGAGGTCTTGGAAGTAGTGGAGGCGTCCAGCAACACCTTGCGTTTCACATCTCATGCGGTGGGCTTAAGGATGGTGCACTGAGTACAGGATGAGGGGCAGAAAATAGGGAATAGATATAGCTTCAGATATTTATTTATAGTACATATTGTAATAATAATAATAATAATAATAATAAAAGTAGTATTAATAATAATAAATTCAATAAAAAATTAACAACAACAACAACAACAACAATAATAATAATAATAATAATAATAATAATAATAATAATAATAATAATAATAACTGTTTCAATAAGTATAATCTAATCTAGAAATACAGTAACAATTTCGAAGTACAGTAAACTCCCCTTACCATGAACTCGCTTGACACGAATTTCGCCGAAATACGAACAAAACTTCGGTCCCAGCAAGCTATTATGCTCATATGGACATTTATAATACTCGGATAACACGAATTTTTATAACACGAACTCCGATAATGTCGGCCCCTTGTATTCCGTGTTAATCAGGTATTATTGTAGTATTAATTAATTTTTAAACTTTTCACCTTTTTGAGGCAAAATGCTGTCGTAGACAACTTATTCCAGTCTGTTACTTTTTAGAAAAGAAAATTTTCATAGGAGAACTAAGGTTAGAACGGTGGACCACGGACAACGGGGTTTGAGGAGGCCCAGTTTGGGAATTGAGAATGGGGAGGGGGACGAATTGCGGAGGGATGAAGACGGAGAATGAAGGCTACAGACGTACAGAGGGGCCAGAAACGGGAAATGTTGGCAAAAAGTATTTTTATTATTATTCAGTTTTTCGGAAATTTTGGCTATGAAAAACACATTTTATAATTAAACAATAACTTATTTAATTGTTTAACCTTTAAATATTTATTTACATTATCTCAAAGTCAGATCTTTCATCATCTGACTCTTCTTCACAGAGTGAATTTGTACGTGAAGCCATTAACAGTGGAGTGATTTCTAGATGCAATGCCTTGGTGATAATTTTTCTCTACACCATTTGTGAAATCAGTTGGTTCGATGCAATTAACAGTCTGCAAAGCACTTCTTTTTCTTTCTTGCAGGTTGAACTTTTTCCGTTTTTTTTCTTTTCAAAGTGTTTAATAACACCATACAGATTCCTCCTTTTTGATAAAGAGCTATCAGTACCAGATCAGGCAGGAAAAATAAAAAATATATATTGTCGTTAGAAAGGCTAACAAAACTAAATGGGGCAAAACAGAGGAAATATGCGGAAACTTTGATTAATGTTTTGAAAACTAGATGAATTTCAGAATCAGATTCAGTTAATATCATAGCCCGGAAACGCCGGGAAGGTAACTAAAATACAATATGAAAAACCGGATTTGAAAATTTCATACCATCGTGACATGTGAAGTTTCTACTTGGAATTACTAAATCATTATTCAAGGGATGTTTTTTTAGAAATACAGATTTAAAGTACATACATCTAGGTATCGTATCAATAGCACGTACGATTCTGCTATTCGAGAGAGCAAACTTATTTGCATTTAAAAATACACCTCTCTTCTTACTGTGCGAGCGAAGAAGTGCGCCGCGCATCACTTGTGCAAGTTCAGACTTGCACTGAATGGAGTGGCGTGAATTCCCTTACTTTCCTCATCGGGGAGCGATAAAGGAGACAATTTTCTACACCTTTCATGTGAAATAGAGCTTCTGAAGTATACAGTCGACTCCGGTTGTAGTGAACTCGGATATAGTGAACCCTCGGTTATAGTGAACTTAACTCACTGGTCCCGTTTCACTTCTATTAGAAATAAGCATAAGAAGATTAGGTAATAGTGAACCTGTACCTCGGCTATAGTGAACGTAGGACATACATGTCCTGGAAATTAATTCCCTCCTGGAAAAGAAAATATCGTCTTAGAGCCATACATTTCAACACAAGTCAGTTTGAAAAAAATGTCTTCGGTCAAAGGTCATAATCGAAGAAGTCTCTCCTGAGATGTAGGTAGCGGACCTGCAATGGGAACCTGCTGATGACTGTATGTCACGAAGTTTCTCTAAGTTGGCGACATGAAGCGCGCGACTGCCACTGGCTGTAGGCCTGGCCCGCGCCGCGCGAAAAAGCGATCAATTTCATTAGCTTGTGTCATACTGCTACCGAAAGGATCGCTTGTTATAGAGATTAACAGTAGAAGAGGTATTAAAGGGAGTCAAGACGATACTTAGAGACGGAAGGCAATGCAGAATGAAGTATGGAGAGAGTACGAACTTTAGAGAAGGATCTACAGAAACTACTTATGAAAAATGTACAAAGCAAAGAACTGAAACCGGGAGCGGTAGCTCAGTGCATCAACTGATGACACTGCAGCGCCTCTGACCGGGAGGTCCTAGGTTCGAGTCCTGACGGCGGCAGCATTTCCGACACTAGCTTTTCAGCGAGGTCGAATTCAGTCGCTGTCTTCAGGAGAAATCTAGCGGCCGGCGCTCTGATCGGTAGTTTTCCGTGGTTTCTCCGATCAACACTAGGCGAATGTCGGAGCAGTACCCTAACAAACGGGCCACGGACCGCGCGCGATCTTTCCTTCATCTTCCTTGTCCTATCCTCTCCCTTTACACACTACACAGGCATGCACTACACTACCACATATTCCGGGAGACCGGTCGGGAGCTTAGAGCTAGTCCCGGCTGGGGCGGTGCCCCGCTGGTGGGAGTGTCCTGGTTATGGGGAAACCCCACTAGCCGACGGTAGGTCGGTGCCGGATCTCGCCATCCAACGGGAGATCACCGCCATCGCCCGAGAAAAAACGTGCACTACACTAACGGGACTAATGACCAAAGCGGTTGACGCCCCCGGAAACACGCAAAAATCAATCAATCAAAAACAACTGAAAATAATTTATGTTTTAGGAAAAAATACAGATATTGAAATTTAAGATCGTACTGTTAATGCATTTTTCTGTATCTATATATTAATAAAAGCAATAATTGTGGAGAAATTGTACTGAATTTTGACATAATGCGATATAGTGAACCTCTGATATAGTGAACCAAAAACTTTAGTCTCTAGAACTTCACTATAACCGGAGTCGATTGTATTTTGATTTTGGACTTTTTGCCAACTTTCGCCTCCTGTGGCCCCACTGTGAAACGGTGGACAGCGACGTGGAGGACGAGGGTGGTGAACGTAGGAAGGGGCGGGGGATTGAGAGCGAGCGTGAGTAGCGAAGGGCGGCAGGCGCGTTCACGGATTTCCCGGGGATTTATTGCACTCGAGGAAGAGCGACGGGAAGGAAAGTGAAATTCGGAAGACGCGGTATTGCTCGTTCAGAAAACATGCGATGTCGGTGGCGTACAGATCCCTCACATCTCTCGTTCAAAACGCTGTTGACGTTGGCTCTGAACTTCGTCAGATGCGTCTTTATCCAGATCAGCACTATATTGTGCTAAAAATATCTTAACTATTGTATGTGTGTACATAGTGCCGACAGTCTTGACACTAAACGTAAGACAGCAACTATAAAATCCTAAGTACGGTGTTAGTAATTTCAACTACAGTGTTTGCAATCTCAACTGTTGTGTAAACGATCTCAACGAAAAATTTCTATTTGGAAATTGGTGTAATCACTTTTCTATGTCATAATTTAATATCTAGCTTCTACATTTTATACATTACTTATTTTTTAAATTTTAGTCCGTCATATTAGACGTGGCAATGCTTTTTTTCAAATTTCATCTTCGGAATCGTTGTCGCCAAAATCAAGAACCCTCGTAGAACAGTTTCACAAATCCAAGAAGGTTTTCACAATTTGGCCAGCTTTTCTGGATTCTAGTGTACGTCGTGTTTGGTGACTATTGTGGTTGGTACGGTCTGCTATATATCTTGTAGTTTGTCAGAGTTTTCTTTTGGTTTGACTGAGTACTTTGTTTAGCACCGATGTTGAGTATTTCATGCAGCTTTGTGGTAATTTAGTTGAGAGGTAGTTAATCGTCTAGAGTTCAGAACTAAGCAATTTGATGTTCACCCAGACGTTGAATATAGCTAGAACTCTCTTGTTTCAATTTTTTCCAAATCTGATGGTATCTTTAAGTCTAAGTGAAGTGCTGATTTAGAGAGAAACCCAAGCGCTTCTGCGATCATTCGTAACATTTTAATGATTCATTGACTAATTAATGTTTCCGAAAACGTCAGTTGAATGTCACCTTCGGCGCTGAATGTCATCATCCTCTCCCGCTAGATGGTGACATTCAGCGCCGACCTACATACAGGATTACAAGGAATTTGTCCCTTAAAATATCTCCCTTTAGATAAACTCCAAGACTGCATGTGAGTTAGAGTAGTGCATGTAAGTGTGTATGTAGGAAAGTGTGTGTCAATAAGGGAAGAGGATGAAACAAGAAAGATGTCACTAGTACTTTACTCTCTCATGACCAATATAGTTCCTAATTGTATGGAAATAATAACGCGGCAAAACAGATATTATTTGGCACTTAAACTTGTGTATCCATTTTAATCGTTTAATGGCGTTTGGATGTGCTGAATAATAATGTATATAGGTTGTGTGTGATTATGCTAAAAATATTAATAAGACATTTTGACACAAACACTGATTTGTAAATCAAGAGACACAGTAATGGTAGAATTCCTAGTTTAATAAAGAAGGCTACAAGAATGGAATGGAGTTGGCTTATTATTTCTACAATTATTTTCTGTAATCTAAAAGTCAGCGAACTATAGGATGTATTTTCCTAGAACAGTGCCATATCTCAGGCGGGAATGAATATTCGCGAAATGAACACAATGAGCAGTATGGCTAAATTTGAAAGAGTTGTGAACGTGTAGCACAATTAACGTAAGTGTGTGATCGATTTATTTATATGGACGTTCCTGCAAGCATCCTGACGTATGTTACCTTTTCATCAGTCAATTGAACATCAATGATGTTAAATATAGAATACAATTTATTCTTGGGAAAAGAATGCTGAATTGACACCAATTTGGCTTCGTCTACTATTAATGTTTTATTACGAGACCAATTTAAAATATTCGATATTTTATTATTTTCTGTTTATTTATTGCAAGGAATATTCGTATTATCAGCCAATATAACTGATTCGAATCAGTGAGAACATATATTTTATGCATAGTGGAAAGAGAACAGGACCTAAAATTGAATCCTGTGGAACTCCATGTGCAAACCCACCCCAATTCATTTTTGTTGTCATTTTTGAGGAGTGACCTTATCTTAGCTCTTTTGAAAATTTCCAAAAATATTCTTGTGCATAAGAATGCATTAAATACGAAATTTAACAGCAAGCACACCAGTCAATTCGTATAAACCGGCCGAATACTTATATTTCAATTTGAGAATTTCAGAGAAATAAGTTTCGAAAACAATCATTGGGCGGAAAATTGTTCGGGAAATGTCTGTAACTGAATATTGTGGCTTTAAAATCTTTGAGATATCAATTGCTATTCTCGAAGTATGTTGATTGGAGAGACTAGCCACTGTTGCCGAATCGTTCACTTCTCTATCATTGTTTTAAATGATATTTTCAACAAGGTTTACAGTTTAAGTGATGGTATTTTCTACTACTTTCCACATTGCTTTGGTTTTGGTATTTGAGTTTAAAATCTTCTGTTTCATGATTTTAATCTATCTTATGAATTTTCTTCCCAATGATGTGTAGTATTGGAATTGGAAGTAGAAATCATGAAAGATGTTTTGATGTATTCAAATGATAATAAAAATTCATTCGGTTTTACACGATTTTCTAATCCCTCGTGCTATCTAAATATTGATTCGTCGTGAAATATATAATTTTTCTCTATTACAGAAAAAGCTTACATTTAAGTAAAATGAAAGCATTGAAAAATGAATATTATTTGCAGTTTGTATCACCAGCATCATACACCGCGATCCATGATTTCTGCAGCACGTAGTCTACTAATAATTGAATTTTTACATTTGGGACACAATACACGCATGCATGATTATGTTAAGTATGTTGTTCGTATTTCTTCTAAATGTAAGAATTCATGTACCATAGTCGCTGATCCTCATTTGTTCGCTGAAATTTCATATCTAGTAATGGTTGTTAACGATTATCTTTTTTAATTACGTGTGGTACGCATAAGTACATTACTAATTGTAATATTGAAACCATAGAAATTAATTGAACAAGATTCAGATGAAATTAAGAGCTGACTATGTTTTTCGTGGATTCCCCTGGTCCATTGCGCAAATGCTGACATTGTCCTTTCCTTTGTATCTGAACACTAAATTGATCTTTCCGGCCTCCTGAACTTAGCATAGTTATTTTTTCTAAAGTTAAATACAAAATAAATAAAAACGTAAAAAAAATTAAACGGTCTCACTACGCACTCATGTTAAAAACAGAAAAAAAAAGCGGTTGATGCAATCTTTCAAAACAGATGCATCTGGTTCTCTTTCTTATATTTTTGTTTTTCTATATTTTTTAGTGATTTGAGTGTATTTCTTTGTTTGCTTGCCTTTATAATTTGTTAAACTCAGTAATAACTCAAATTCTGATACCTACCAGTAAAAATAAACACTACGTGAAGTTCAGAAGGCAGAAAAGTTACATGTAGTGTTCAGATAAAAACAAGGAACCATTTCAGCATTTGCGCAATGGATCAGGGAAATCAACGAAAAACACGGTCGAGATGGAGGGAAGAATTAATGAAATGACGAACACAAGAAATAAGTACTTTAACTCTGTATTATTTGATGTTTAGATAGGTCACTTTTTACAAACATATGTATTGATATCTTTTTAATTTGGGACGTATTGTATCGGGGATAAAACAATCACTAAAATACCACTGAATTCAATTCTATTTTGTCAACAACATTTCGAGGCGTGAAATCCATATTGTACGGAGAGTAAATATTAATTTAATAAAACAAATATATCATTTAATTCAAAATTTATCATTTTATGAAAAATGTGATAAATTAATATAGAATTCATCCTTTCAGAATTAGAATTGTTCATGGCCAATTAAAATATTATTTCAAAAGGAGACCTAAAATAAAAAGAAAAGATGCAATGTAAACAGGAAGTAACATTTCTCGCATACGAAATATAGAGCATGTTAGGTGGTGTTCAAAACAAAACATGTTGAGATTTTGAAGAAAACAAGTTTTGAAGGTCCTCAAGTTTTGAAGTGTATTTACTCTCACGTTGCTATAAGTAGTATTTCGTATGGTAGGTAATGCTTCAAACAATCCATGTCGAGATTTTGACTGAAATACTTGTCTCGAAGATCATTGATACATATGTTCCTTCTAAACGTCTTGGAAAAAGCCTGTCTATTCGTATACATGCTTATGTATACGTATGTATGTATGTATGTATGTAAATTAACACCAGCATGGAAACCGGACATAGGATTTTCACAAATGGGGATAATCCCCTTTGAACTTGGCTTGGTCGCGGATCCTCCGATATAAAACGAATATTTTCGTTTTGGGGTACTTTACATTCAGTGATGAGTGTGATGAGTAACTGTGATGAGTTCCATTAGAATTTAGCATGATCAATGATTTTCTTAAAAAAATGGACTTCAACGGACTTGGACTTCAAAGACTAACTTGCGATGCACTGTTCCCTTTTCCTTTTTGATGTTATATCATCGCATCTTGATTTTTAGACAGTTCGATGTGGTGATTTTAAATTCTCATTCAACAATAAGAAGAAAAAGCACAATTTGGGGAAAATGGGCTCGCGACCTTTTCTCCTCAACCTTCATATTTAGTGTATTTAATTCTAAAATACAATATTTTATAAGACGAAAATATCTGAAAAGTTTTGCCGAAAACGGGGGAAAGACGATATGGCTATTGATAAAAAATTAAATAGATATATTTATGTCGTAAATTTTCGCGTTAAAGTACGGTAACTTAACAGTAATGTAAAAAAATGATTTTTTCGTAATGTTTTATTCTCTGTAACCTGAAGAAACGACTACATCGATTAAGAATTCACCTTCATTGTGGTCACTTTTCCCGCAACCAATTTATTTTTTTCTTCAGACACGTGTATACAAAAAAAAAATCCGCAAAATATCCTGATTTTTCTATCTTCAATGAACATTCTTTAATTATAAGCAGTCCCATATTAAATCTTTTATTGATTAGCCCTTCAAACATTTTTTGGCCTTAATTACTTAATAATCATTCACTTAATCATATATAAAATTTGTACATATTAATAAATAATTATATAAATAATATGTAAATGATAAATATAAATTCTATATTATTTATTTTCATTGTTGTGGTTGATTATCCCCAGATCTATAATGGATTACCACAATATCTCGGCTACCACCACAATTTACGTGTATACTACTATTAAACGGTCACCTAGCATCGCCCTCAGGGGCTAGGGCCATATCGAAGAGTTCCTTTCACCACTCACATTTTGACCTCTATTAGATGGTTACTAATTGCTTTTGATTTTGGCCGTTGGAAGAGCGTAATGATTCAGGATTCTCCTGCACGGAACGCTGGTTGAATTACTCAGCCTCAACTTTACCAAGTGTGTGTTCGTGTGTGGGTTTGGGTTGGGGGCTGGGGGGTTCGGAGGCCCCCGATGAATGTTTTATAGGTTACAGTTTTTAGAAAGTTGAAATTCATTGATATTGTTCTCGATGTGCTTTCTGTTCAAGTGTACGTCACAATTTGAGATATTAGTGTTTTGGGCAGGGTTTAAAAAAGTTCGTATTACACACTCGAAAACTGAAAATTCAGAAGAAATTTTGAAAATATTTGCAGCATTTTAAGACTTGATATAGTATAGTATAATACATTGTTATTTCATGAAGATACATAAGACTTTACAAAAAAATGTTATACGCTGTCATTAGTAGTAATTGCAATTATTGTTGCGATTTTTTTATCTGTTCAATTGTAGAACTTGATAATTAAACATGTTTTCGTTGAAATGAGTAAAAATGCATATTTATTGAAAATTCAATTTATTAATTCGGTAAAATTTTCTAATAGATTCAAAATTTAATCTGTGAACTCCGAGCCCTTCCGACCTTGGTAATGCACTGGGCCATTTAGATCTTGGTCCAGTGAGTGATATGTAAGAACTGCATTCCTCGAAGGTGCGGGGAGGGGGTCATTTCTATTTCAGATACATAATTTTCATGTATGCTCCAAAGTTTCCTCTTGGCGCGATATGATTTCCAACAAGACTTGATGCACCTAGTCCACAAATTTCAATTAACACACAGTGGTGTGAAAAAGAACAAAACTTGCAAAATCAGAAAATTGATTTGTTGTGTATAAAAGCTGTTTAAGTGCACTTCAGCAAAACAATTTCCGGTGTTTTTTAAAGTAAATGTTTTAACACACACACATACGTAGCGTTATTGTAAATAGTAAAATTATTCTAATTGCTTCTCATACTCTCCATTAAGCGACTACCTATGGGTGATTTTTTCCCACAAAGGAATGTAACAGATTTTACTGTATTATTTTTCCTTTATTCCATTTGTTTCAGTAAAATTGGAGAAAAAATAATCTTAGGTAACGTAAGATTAAAATATTTCCGGTGCCGTCACTACTAAGCGCCTACTAAAGTAGTTCACCGTCGAAACCATCACGAGATAAGTTAAACTAATAGTCCTACATTAGGACATACTTTCTGGTATTAACGGTTGGAACGGTATGGAACGGTTTAGTAAAATTATAATCTTCTCATTTCAGTTCTACTAACACTTCAGCCATAAGTTGAAAAAGTCCAAATCAATTCAACAAATCACCTACGGTGCATATCATTATTTTGATATCTATGGACATAGCCATTTGTCGCTACTGCAAAAGATTCAAAGTTGAATAAATCTCAACTGTCACAGAATTTGCAGTACATTATACAGACAAGCATGGATAAATTCACGTTTGCCATAATTGCCACGTCACACGTTTGCCTTGATTATATGGAAGTGTGCTTCCAATTTTTGAATAATTAGACAATCAGTGATTACACATTTTTCAATTTTGAGCTATTTTTTTCCAGAAAAAAACTTGAAAATGTGGAGGCTTTATGTAAACTAACCCCCAAAATCAAAATATCCGTTTAAAATTAAACGCCCCAACATCTGTTAGATCAATGCGGAAATAAAATTTGGCTGTTTATGGTTTAGTCGCTAGCTCCATGTGTTGGAGGAAGTAATCTGTCGTTTTTAATAATATGTCATCTCTTAATATATCTGAGGAAAAAGAATAATAAAAAAAATCGGAGCGATCTTTTAGAAAATTTTGAAAATATTGTTGGGCCTTCATGTAAAGTACTTCCAAAAATCAAAATATCCGTTTCAAACTCTCAGAGACTCTAGTTCTGTCAGAACGATCAAGGAATGTCATTTTGGAAAATCGTCTGAACGGTTTAGACGCTCGAGCGGACCAGAAACAAACACAGAGAGGCTGCCAGGCAGGAAGGCAGGCAGGTAGGAAGAAATGCAGGCAGACCTTTAGATATAGACATTTTAAACAACGGACAGATATTTTGCCGTCAACCAAATTTTCTGATGAAGGGCCTATAAATGAGGATTCTGATTCCATAATGTGTTGGAGCAAGAAATTTATTACATTAGTGAGCAATATTTATTCTCTTTTTCGATATCAGAGACCGATCGTACGAGCTTTTTGACGAAAAACTGCCACTTCTTGCTGCAGCATTACAATAGCTGATCTTGGTGAGTATATTGCATGGCGAGAAAGTGAACGGTTATAGCCTATTGATAGTATATCGTCACCTATAGGTACCATTAGCATTTTTTAATAAAATAAAATAAAATATGATTATATGCAGAAGGAACAAACGGTAGTGAAATATTGTGATTTTATCCTGTTCATTTTTGCGACATGCATTTTATCTTCAATAACCAAATTGATGACTAGGGAACGGGTGTTTTTACAGTAACTAGGTACCTGCATTCGATTAGATTTTACAAGAGATTCATTAGAGTTTACAAGACTTTCTGAATGAATTAGAACTACTTTTATTTTACATATTTTTACATATTTTGTTATAATTACATATTTTTACATTTTTTACCTTTTACGACACATTTCCTACATATTTCACAACATTTTTATATATTTATACGTCGAAAAATAACATTTTGGATGCGCGTTTGCAACTTATGTTACGGAATCATTTTTCTTATAAATCGAATGTAATGCTGCTGCGCTTCTATTACCACCATATATTTGGCATGAATTGTCTAAATTACCCCCCCCCCCCGCGCTTATTGCATACTTGTGAGTCTGGGATGAGCGGATTTTTATGAACGAAAGTAACTTCAACCACGTACTTGCTCATGTGTCAAACAGCAAATTCGCTACTCGATCGAAAACTAACAAAACTAACAAATATATTTTACAGAAAATTGTCTTACCGCGTTGTTCAATTTGGATGGTGGGGTATATACCCTTTAATCCCCTACCCTGGGATTCATCACTTGCTACCCCGCACTACTATTTACTTGTACACCGGCTTCTCGTAAACATTGTAATATATACTATGAACGTACTTTATATTTCGAATAAAATTCTTATACGTGGTGAAGTCAAGTGTACAATTACTTCAGTAGAGATATAACCTACTTTCAGCCACTCCAAATCCTTAAAAACTGATCAGCGACGTTTTATGATCGGAAAATGCTCGTAGAGAACAATTTTAAACACAGTAATGAATTTTTATTTTCATATTTTCTGTTTTTTTACATGTTTTGGAAAAAATAAGTACATATATATGTACATACTTTTCATTTTTATTACAATAAATTCCGTTCCCTTTTGATGACTCTCTTAGAACTAATGAGTTTTTAAAATAAACGTTAACTTGTTTCAAATCCTGACCTGTAACATGGACATAATCACACTAAGTTATAACTTTCAGCAATTTCAAAATTACACACGTACAGTTGATCAAACGAACATCCAGTTTAATGAAACTTCCAATCTGTCTAGACATCTGCATCTCATAGGGCAACATAAAAGTCTGGCATCGTACTCAAACGCTCCCTTGAAACATTTAAGAAAGGAATTCATTTCCAGATAGATTATTGAGCCGATGCAGCGAACCACAACGACGAGACCGAATCGCGAGTCTCGTTTCTCGTAACCTTTTGCCCTGCGAATCCTTTCTGGCGGACCGTCAACCTAAGCCTTCACGTAGTTCTCTTCATCCCTTCCCTCCAGTCGAGTGAAAAGCGAAAAACTTCTAAAAGCCGCCGCTACTCGTCAACCCTTTGATCAGCGATTCGGAAAGCGAAACGATTTCTATCGATTTCAGTAACGCGCATAAAGTAATAAATGTTGCTAAATTTATTTAAATTCAAATAGTTTCCGGTAGACGTCACACAAGAGAGGGTTGGGTCGCGTCGGGGATGTAAAGACGTAGAGAGAAGAATGTTGCGAGAGTTGGGGCAGTGGATGGAAGAGCTTTTCGAGGCACGTTTTCGAGTTATTTGCCGCGCATGTAAAATGGAGGGAAAGCTGCCTTATGAATGTGGGTGTTGCAATCGTGTACGATCACAGCGGTAAATAACGCAAAAAATAAAGTGTGTGCACACTGATCGTTTAATCGCACAGATATTACTCTGAAAGAAGTCGCACGGAAACGAGTGCGGCTAGTGGCACCCGGAAGAGCTTTGATGCTATTTGTCAAAATAATTTCAAATTATCTTATTTGCGATAGCGTTATAATTCCGATCATTGTATATATTTGTATAAATATTGGGAAATTAATTTTCGATAATTATATATACAACGCACGTAATAGAGAAAATTGCAGGGTGATCTACATGGGTTGTTAAAATTACCTTCTAAAAATAACGTGAAATTAACAAATAAAAGTATCCAAAGTTTTTTATGACAATCATTTATTCTAGCAATTGCACAACTAGTTTTTTTTCTAGTTTCTTTTATGACAATCATTTATTCTAGCAATTGTAACTAGTTTTGTTACATCATCAGGTGCTTAGTGTGGGACAGCTAGAATAAATGATTGTCATAAAAAACTTTGAATACTTTTATTTGCAAACATATATTGACAATCAAGAAGAAATATTGATAAAGATGAAATTAAACCCCAGATTTTTAGATTAGAAATTAAACCGAAATTTTTTAGATTCGAAAGATTTTCGATCAGAAGAGCAATGATAAAGAACTCAGCACATCTTGCTGTTTCAGAGTATAAGTATTAGAGATGTGTTAATGTGCCAATTTTGGTTGGTTCACTCTGATGGAGGTGAGCGGATTAGTGTGCTGTGTTTTGTGCATCTGATTTACATTTAATGACAAAAAGTGTTTAAAATCTCTGTATGTGATGTAAAATTCTAGTCACCTTTGTTTTCACCTTCACAAAGAATATTGTAGCAATAAAGTTTTGTATAAAACTCACAAAAACGTGAACTAAATTTGCATATTGTAGTATTCAGAAATATTCAGTTTTATCAAATAAATCGTAGTCTTCGAAGTCTACAGACCTATCATCTTGAATTTTAGCTCAATAACAATTACACTAGTTTTGGCACGACGCTTGTAACACCATTGTAACGCCTGTGCTGGACAAGCGCCCAGACAATGAATCCGCGCCTTTAATGAACCTCCGATGTATCCATTCGAATTCTACCGAACTCCCGTGTTACTAATGGGAATGGTATGTGCAACGGTTTTACTCTAATGTTAGTGTGGATGGTATACGAGTGCTAGCAAAGTACTTTGAGATTCGGATTGGTTGGAATGTGAGGTTGGCAACATACTCTAACACGAGTGACTTGGCTACTGCATTACGCACTCAGGGTTTTTGTAGATGGAACATTTTTAGCAGCGTAGCTATCTGGAAATTCTGTTTCTGGGAATTGTTTGAAAATTAAATTATTCCGGATGACGTAAGGCAAAAAAGGTGTAATTATTCTTGACGAACACTCTTCTCTATATCAATTCTTTCCTCCAGTGGCTCCGTCATATTCTCTCTTTATCCACACAGAAACTGCTGAAAATATTACTACTTCTACATCTGGAAAGGAATTAAGATTTGTATCGCTATTATTATCACATATTTTGATCTCTTTCACGTACTAAATGATTAGTAAAACGATTATTGGAAATTACGAGGATGATTGTGAGCGCTCCTAAATTATTAATAGAATGTCATTTGGAAATATCCTGCATCAAATTAGTCACAGCTTACGTGTGTATAAAGTTTTGGATTGTCATGATGTTTAGCTGTATGCTAAGTCGAAAAATACACAACCGCTGTATTGTGATGAATTGACCTTCTTTCTCAAACACCACGCTCGAATTAAAACAATCTAATATATTCACCTTGTCCTCTGTGACTATTTAGATACACACTAATACGCATGGATACGAGAGTGGGTTTGCTGGCGTAGAAGTTTCAAGTATCGATCATTTGACATAGAATTTGGTAGACGCAGCAGCGTTGGTAGAGGGGGTTTAGGGAGATTTGAGATCAGCCCTCTATCAAATTTTATATCAAATGATAAAGACTGACAGAATAATACTGACAATAATACTGATCGTACGATGGGAGCAAAAAGGATATTGTTATTAGTGATTTGGAGAGAAAAATCGTGTCTACTTGTAGGTCTTGTTGTGCCATGCGATCAAAACGTAACCAAGATAGAGAAATGTACTATACCCAAAAGTTTGTAAATTGAGTCGCATATAAGACGAGTGTGGCGCGCAAAAATCTTTAAAATTATAGGGCTCCAAAATTTAATTCCAAAACTCTATGATAGAACTTGTCGAAACTCCCAGGTCATTCAAAAGACTGGGAAGTGGAAGGCTTTGAGTTATTAGGAACAGCCCATATTTTGCGCTAAGTATTGTAGACGCACACATAATCACTTCCATATTAATATCATTGCAACTTGGTGTAAATATTACATTTAGTGTACACAGTATATCTTTGGCAGTGAATTTGGAAGATAATAGTAACAACAACAGTAACAATCAATGTCCCCACGACAGGGCTTAGTTTAATTTCCACGATTCAGGGTAAGAGAGACATAAGGCGAGCATGATGAATTCCCTTCACCGAAACTAGAAAACTCCATCTGCCTGAGCTCTTCTTCGTCTCACAGCTACATAAACTAAAATGATTTTATTGGAAAGCTTCAGCGCTGTTTGGGGCGCAACCGGGAATCGATCCCATGGTTTCACCACGGAAAGCTAGCACTCTGTCGGGATTAGGCGTCCAAGGGCTATACAAACAACAACAACAACAACAACAACAATAATAAAAATAATAATAATAATAATAATAATAATAATAATAATAATAATAATAATAATAATAATAATAATAATAATAATAATAATAATAATAATAATAATAATAATAATAATAATAATAATAATAGCAGAAATAAAACTTACGTCATAACCCTGACAGTTACTGGGCCTGTAAAGGGGAAGTTATGACCAAAACACAGATTCCATGACAATTCAGTCAGAGAGCAGACAAAAAATTAGCGGATGTCTGAGACCCTTTTGTCACCGGTCTCTGGAAGTAAATTTGTGAGTCGAAGTTGGTAAAACCGAGAACAGGCTCCCACGCTCAAAAGAATCCCAGCAATGCAGTTCACGACATGGGTGCGCTAATAGATTTGTTTTCCAGTTCCTGGCAATGCAAACAAACTAACAATACTAGCTCCAAGCCAGACATGCGTAAGATCTTAGACTCCGTAATACGGTTCAATGCCCCGATGCACGTGTGCCTTCCAAGCAATTCTGCGTGTTAACGCATACCGTGTCGGCGTATGTTCGGATCGTTTATCGGCTGCACGGAGCACCTGCTGGCGACTGCTTATCAATGGACGTGTGCTATGCACTCCGCGCACGCGGTGGAACATGAGTTATTGCTGGAGCAGGGCAATGGACAATGGATGAGCGAGACCAACCGGGTAAGTAGGGTCAGCAGGTTGTACGGCACGTCCGCGATCGGCTGCAGGAACGTCACGGTGGCAAGATATTCTAAGGTCATGTTATTATATTATTCATTTGAACGAGTCATCATAAAAAACAACTGAAAATTCACTATAATTAAAACATTCCAGTACATAATAATTTTAGGCAAATATTTAAAAGATATTGAAAGTACTCCAGCCTATCATGTTACATTTTATTTCCTTTGCAATATTATCTTCCTAAATTCTGTGGTGGCAGCTGATATTTTGTGGTACTCCATGATAAAATATATGGGGTGAATAAGATATCAACCACAATAGTATACAATTTAATTATAATGCGATTACATGTAATCGAATTATAATTAAATTGTATACTATTTATAATATACTATAATTAAATTGTATACTATTGTGGTTGATATCTTATTCACCCCATATATTTTATCTTCCTAAACTATTTATTTCCCAATTCCAAATTTAATTCTTTGACACTTGCTGAATTCTTATTCAAAATATTTGTAAATGAGGTATATTTTATTAAGCCTTTTTTTTGTTAATTCGAATTTTATAGTTATTATTCACCATTAATATTATCAGAATAATTGAAATTAATTGATTTTCTCAGGTTATAGTGCTCTTTCTCCATAGTGTTTTTCTTTCCAATTTCCAGCTTTTTTGACAGCTTGCTAAGTTCTATATGTATTATTTATTTATCGCCATAAAACACTAGCTCATTGGTCAGCGTGCTCGCCTTCCATGACGCGACCTCGGGTTCAATTCCAAATCGGGCAAGATTATAATATGCGTGTTCCATGCAGTGTTCCAGTATATGCTGCTGTATGATGATGAGAAAACACTCTTCTCAGATTGAAAAGACCAGAATATGACTTGTGGATGTCTTCGTGCTAACCACACGTATCCCCCTAATTCATGGCCGCGAGGCCGGGACACTACTTGTAGGCTATGGCTCGTGCGCGGGCTGTCGAGCCAAGTACACACAGACAGACATACTGTGACGTACTAGAGTGAAAAACACAGACGACTGTTCTGATTGAATATATACAATATATTTACAGATTTTTTACAATTAATGTACAATGATATGATACAAAAATCTAGCCCCTTGGCAACCTTTCAATTCTCTTAGCCGCGAAACCCCGCGACCGTCCCCTAGGCCTCGCCCAGAACCACTGCTTCGGAAGCAGCAAAAAGCAACGCGAAGTGCGAAGCTGTCGGACCTAGAGTCCCGTAACTACACCAGTTACATGGCTTGTTGCCAAACCGATCTTCGACCCGAAGATCACGTGCAAGGATTGCACTGGAGATACCTCTCGTCTTTCGACACCCAGCGTATCCCGCGAGGCGCCTGTCGGCGCGGCCTTAAATATCCGCCGGCTCGCCCCCACCTTACAAGCAGCGGGCGACACACGGCTCGCTGGCCAGCCTTTCCAGAGCTACAACCGACACCTCTTAGACTCGCATCCGCGCGCGTCCCTTTGAAGGAAATTCCAGCCGGGATTCCTGAGGGCTTTCCCAACCGGCGCGGCGTGGCGCCGCACCCGTCCACCCCCATCCACATCCGGCTTTACGCGGGTTTCCCCGAAGCGGCCCGACGCACCGGCGCCGGACCAGGCGACGCTACAGACCCTCCCATGCCGGGGGTGAGAATTTTTTTTCGCAGCAAAATATGCCCAGGAAAAAAATTCTGCTAAGTTACCTGGTCGTGAGACCTCTACATCCTAATTTTTATATGAACATGAACATAATTATAGCAAAATATCAAACCCTATTTAATTGAAATGTGTGAAATAAATCTCTGGGCTGTCCCCCCTCCCTTTTCACCTAAGCTATGTTGCCAGTACATTTAAACCTTACTCCTATATACATAAATATACATAAGTATTCTTGACGTATCTTGAATTACATATTATCCTGAAATACAAACATTTACTTTACATTGAAATATTACATAATAATTCTTGACGCATCTTGAATTACATAAGATCCTGAAATACAAACATTTACTTTACATTGAAATATTACATAATTGTGGAATTCGTTACATACATCATGTGCCGTTCTTAACTGAATTTATTGACACATGTATGTATCTACATATAAAAATATCCAAAAAAACAACAAAACAATTTTACCC